>NDXB01015781.1:21575-35022 GCA_002631895.1 Agapornis roseicollis | reverse complement strand
TTTTTTTTTTTTTTATTTTTTTGTTTTTTTTTTGGTGTTTTTTTTTTTTTTTTTTTTTTTTTTGTTTGTTTTTTTTTTTTTTTGTGGTTTTGTTTTTTTTTTGTTGTTGTTTGTTTGTTTATTTTTTTTTGGTCCCCAGTGAAAACTTAGAATATCTTCCTTGCTAACAACTCTTCCTTCTTTGCCAATGATCCTGCTAGTTTTTCAATTCACCCTTACTTTGCAACAACACACTCTGTTTCTTAGTCTGCTTTGTGTCCATTCTGTACCACTCTCCTGTTTTTCTTATTCTCCTGCCACTTTCCTCAGGCTCCTTTTCCTCAGTGTAAAATGTGTTTGCACTTCTCCCTTGTATCAGGACCCACTCTTGACTAGCTGCAGGCTCCTCTCATGGTCCCTTCACCTCTGACAGCTCACTGAAACATTACTTTATTTAGCAGACTTAGTTTTTCTCTACCAGTCTTGTGTCAAGACCATTTAGAGCATCAGAGATGCCCTTTGCATGCTTCTGAGATGTGTTCAGAGTCAATACCTCTTGGTGTATCCTCAGTAACTCTGGCCATGTCCTTAATATGTTGCTCCTTGGAGTCTGTGATTCCCATTTTTCCCTCAGTTCTCATTTTACCCTTGTTTGTGCTGACAAACTAACACACCAGCTCAATCTTAGTGGTGGCGCAAGTGGGCATGGTAGGACATAGCTCCCATGAGGGGAAGTGGAGTTTGTCAGGAGATCGACTTCACCAGCTGCATCCATTGAATGAAACTGAACAGATTGAACATGCATCCATTCCTCTTCTCCTTTGCCAGTGCAGAGAATGGTGATGCCCAATCCAGACAATTCCTGGTCAAACCTCTGGAGAGCAGCTGTGCACAGAGCCCTGTGTGCTGCATCCTTCCAGCCTGGATAGCACTGAGCTGCTGCTTTGTAATGTCCTAGTATTATTTGTGATTGGTATTTGTCACTTTGCTTTGAATAGTATCTTTGCATGCCACATCATGTCATGCAAAGTGTGAAGTGAGGGAAATGTGACAATATTAATGGAAGTTAATTTTATGGGATGCAGGGAGAAGACAATAATTTTAAAAACTAAAACTGAAACTAAAAATAAATGAGTGTTTTATGTCCTCTGAGTGGACCCATTTGCAAGTCTTTTTACTGTATGTTACACGTGTAATAACTCAGTCTTCAGCTTTCAAACAGGATGAAGTTAACTGAGAAAGGCTTTTGTCTGTCTTAAAATACCCAAGCCCATTTCACATCTCCAGTTGAAGACAAGTTCGGTCTTGACAGAGACAAATGCCTACATTGAGGTCAGTACAGGATTAGCCTTCTGTCAGTGCTGTCAGCATATATGAATTTTAGGGTAGAACTTGTCTAAAGGCTACAGGTGAGGAATACTTATTCCATGTTGGATATCCTGCCATGAAATGCCTTTGCATATCAATCATTTTTCCTGGACAGGTTTAAAGTTTGGGGGTCACAATCAATAACTAAACAAAACAACACTACAAGCACCAGTCAATAAAAAACCCTCAAAAGAATTTTTATCACAAATCTGACAGGTATTGTGTGGATTATAATAGTCTTACTTTATACAACTTTACCATTTATTTGCAAAGCCTCTGAGCACTGGCTACAATGAAGCCTCAACAGTCTTAAAATGTTAATTCCTCATCTTTTTCATAACACACAGTTGGAATTGTTTGGAAATGATAGTTTTGGAATCATTAGTTAGTGATAACTATTTAAAAAAGTAATTACAGAGTTTTTGAATTATATGTGCTGGCACCTGTTTAGCAGCGGGGTTTGACAAAAAGAAAATATTCCTCCTCTTGTATTCAGAAATATCGAATGAACAGTGGGTGTTGCAATAAGAAAACAGCAAACAATTATAAACAAGGATTTAACAGTAGTGCTGGAAAAAGAGGATAACGATGAGAAAACTTGTCTGACAAACTAGCTGCACTGATAGTGCAAACTGGAGTAATATTTTGGGCTTTACAGAGTTGTGATGAATGTCTTCAATGACAAGCTGAGCACATTAAATTCTCCTCCCATTTTCATGTAAGATAGGAAAAAGAAGATATAAATAAGATGGGGGGGAAGATATAAATAAGAAACAAACAAATAAAATATGTCTTGAGAGATTAAAATGGATGAAAATGAGCAAAACTCTGAGGCTCTGGTTAATCCAAACGTAGATGCTCTCCCTTTCCCATAGAAGCCCAGGAACTGGACAACAGAAAATTGGAGTACCACATTTTCCTGGCTGTACACCCAACATTTTATAATTTACATAAGAGGAGAAAACATCTCTAAGAAAATGGACTTTAACCCTATGACAACAACAGGAAAAAAACTTGTCCCTGGAAAGCAAGAATTAATTAAACTTATTTTTCAGGTGAAAGACAAAAAATAGTAGCCATCAACATATGGATACACGAGATTTATCTATCCCAGCACAGGTATAGTAACTATAGCTGTTTGGGATTGAAAGGTTACATCGTAAAGACATTTCAAGGAAAACAAAGCTCAGACAAGCTGGCAATTCTCCTTTGTACTATCCTGATTTGACAAACATTTAATACAACACTTCTATTGCTTTTGCAGTGAAAGCAGGATAGTAGACAGCGTTGCTTCTCATGTAAGAACAGGGAGCTGTCCTTGTAGAAGGTTAGATATGCAATCACATGTAATCGAAACACAAATGGCAGCTTTGTCCCACAGTCTTACAGTCTTAATGCTGACAAATGGTGCAGATGTACCCAGAAAAAAGAGGCAAAGAATAAAGATCCAGTTTGGTTTCATTTTATCTCACACCACAGAGCAAGAACAATGGAGCCTTTCACTGTGAGCACAGAACAGTCTCAGTTGGAGCCATTTTTTTTTTGGTTACAAGTCAGGTGAGTCTGGGTGGAAAAATTCAGACCATATCGGTAACATATGCAATCAAATGTAAACAGAACATCTGGTCCATTTGCTCACATATGTTCAACTGCAATGGGATGCCTGATATTCTTGATGGAACCCAAAGGATCCCGTGCTGATAGCATCCTCACAAAAGAACAAACCCAAAGGATCCCAATCCCAAAGGATTATTCACTGGCTGACTTTGCAACAAAACAGTCTGGGAGTACTCATGTTCTCCAGAACAGGGTCTCAGCTGTGGAAATACTAACAAAGAACTGAAGGGTGTATCTGCTCTAGCTAGTTCTGCACCAGCATTTCTAGCCCTGAAATAAAGATATGCATCATGTGTGAATAATCTAGGCTTAAGATGTCATTACTCATAATCACCTTTCTTGAGCAAGGGCTAAAAGGAAAACAGAAAAAGATAAAGAAGAAGGTAAGTACCACAGAATGCAACTTTGGGATCCCTGGGAAGAATACAAGGTTAAAAAAAGGACAAAAGATTTGAGTTTGTCTATTGGATTAAGATGCATGTAGTAGATCCCATCCTGATTGGAGATTAGCTTCAGCTGGCTCTGCAAAATCCTGTGAGCCAAAAGAGCCAAGGTTAGTCTGGTGCTGGGTCTATAGCTCAATCAAATGTGTGTCTCTTTGATTTCACTGCAAGGTCCCCTCCCATGCCCTTTAATTAATTTCAAGTTATATAGAGCTTTTCCAAAAGATCCTGTGGGTTGGGCATTCCTGATATTTCAGCCACTGAGGGGCAATTTCCAAGGCATTCAGGCAATGCCTAGCCCTACTGGAACTTCAATTTTCACAGTGTTACTAACAGACTTGCAGTGTGTACTATCATCGTGAACAATACTCAGGAGGTGACCAAGACAGAATAGATGCAGGAAGGGTATTTTACCCTTCATATCAAGTAGCCTTTTTCTAAATTATTTCCCTCTATTTTTAGTAGCAAATTGGAACAGAACGAATGCATGTGGTTGAGGATGAAATAATTAGTTTGTATGACTTAAAAGAGGCATATGTTTGTTTTTTTTTTCTTTGCTTAAAATTTATCATTTTGTTTTGAACAGTGTTGGCTTGATATCTGTGGTTTTAAGGAAGGCTCTTCAAGCCTGGAGAATTTTTTTGTCCAGCAGTACTATGTATCTTCATAAAGCCAGCAATGTAGCTGCAACTCAAGGCTCATTTTTCTTCCTCTCTTTGAAATATCTAGTTAGAAAAGAAATCAGTCAGGAAGGACTGCAACAAAAAGATTAATTATAGCAGAGCACTTATAATGCAATGGCAAGTATTGTGCTGGCCCTGTTGGACATTGATATGATTGGGAAGAAGAATGATCAGGAGGCCCACAGAGTTTCTTTGAAATCAGAAGCAGTGCTCATCAAAAAAGTTCTCATCTATACAGATGTGCTTCATCACTAGCTTCTCTATGAAGACTCCAAACTTCACTGAGTGAAATGATCTCATTATATTGGTGGTTGCTAATGCTTGTAAGTGGAATTAACACAAAGGCTTAGCTAGACTGTAGCAAACCACACAGATCTGACCCATAAGGATGATACAAAGGCACTGTAAAAACCATTATGCATTCCTGAGTACCTTACTCTGTAAATGGTAACAGAACGACACCAGTTCCTAGCAGTTAATTAGCTCTGTCCATGGTAGGAGAGAGAGAGGAGAGGAATAGGGGGCACTGAGGAGGACGTGGTATAGAGATCAATGAAGACTTGAATGAACTTGACCTCTGCTTAAAGATAAATAAGTCCTGATCAACACCAGATAAACAAAATGTTCTGGGAGATAAGAAAAAATAAAAAAGTCCTTATTTTTTTTATAGTGACCTGAAAGCTGTGCAGAGAAACTGGTAGAACAAGTAGAAAAATATACTCTTACCAGAGCAAATGCATTCATAGGATACAATGAGAAATTTTAATAGATGTACTTTCCTGAGTTTCTTCAATCTATATATTGGATTAGGTTCTAAAGTGCCATTGTTCGCAAAGCCAAAATTCACTTCAAAACGAATAATGTGCTTTTCACAGACCTGGATATTTGGGATTGCAGAGTAAAAAGAGCACCACTGAAATGCCAGCAAAAAGTATGTGAACAGTTCCAAAGTGTAGAAGAAGATTAGGTACCCTTGACACACACCTGTGAAATATCAAAACATCTCTTTCAGGTCTCCATTGTAGTTGTGACAACCAAAGAATCTGAATTATGCTGTCTTCCAAGTCTCTTCTGTCATGCTTTTTCTGGCACTTTGCAGAAAGTAGATGGACCAGAGCTCAGACTTGTGAAGGGCCCTGTTGAAATTACAGAAATAAAGGTACTTGCTGGAATCCAGTTCCCCAGATAATATTGTGATGGGTTGACCCTGGCTGATAGCCAGGTGCCTACCAAAGCTGCTCTGTCACTCTCCTCATTGGCTGGACATGGGAGAGAAAGTACAAAGAAAGGCTCCTGGGTCAAGATAAGGACAGCTAGAGATCACTCACTAATAACTGTTATGGGCAAAACAGGTTTGAGTTGGGGAAATCAGTTAAATTCATTATCAATCAAGTCAGAGTAGGATAATGAGAAATAAATCTTAGAAAACACTTTCTCCCTACCCTGCTCTTCTTTCCAGGCACAACTGCACTCCTGATTTCTCTACCTCCTCCCCACCCAGCAGCAGAGGGAGACAGGGAATTGGGGTTCTGGTGGGTTCACCACACATTATCTCTGCTTTTCTTTCCTCCTTAGGGGTTGGACTCCTCACACTCCTCCCCTGGTCCAGTGTGGGGTCCCTTCCATGGAAGACAGTCCTCCATGAACTGTTCCAACATGAGTCCTTCCCACAGGCTAACTATTCTATGATTTTATGAACTGCTCCAGTGTGGGTCCCTTCCAGTCCCTCTGGAACAGGCTGCTCCAGCATGGATCCCCTGCGGCATCACAAGTCCTGCAGCAAAACTGCCCCAGCATGGGCTTCTCTTTCCATGGGGCCACAGGTCTTACCAGGAGCCTGCTCCAGTGTGGGCTTCCCATGGTGTCACAGCCTCCTTCAGGCATCCTCTTCCTTTGGTGTGGGATCCTCCATGGGCTGCAGGTGGATGCTTTGGCATCTGGAGAACCTCCTGCCCTCCTTCCTTACTGACCTGTTGTCTGCAGGGCTGTTGCTCTCACATTCTCACTCCTCTCTCTAGCTGCAGTTGCTCCTCCACAGGAACTTTTCCTATTCTTAAATACATTATTCCAGAAGCATTAACATTGTTGCTGATGGGCCCAGCCTTGATCATTGACAGGTCTGTCATGAGGCTGGCTGGCATTGGCTCCACTGGACATAGGAGAAGCATCTGGAGCCTTCTGACAGGAGCTACCCCTGTAGCCCTCCCCTCTTCTGCAAAAAGCTCGCCATGCAAACACAATCCAAATATGTAATACTCCTTATCTTAGAGGGTATGTACCAGATGACTACATGTCATCCTGCAAGCAACTATATACTCTCAGAAGCTGTCTGAGACAATGCAGTGTTGATTTTATTCTTTGATAGCAATTTATTTGCCTGAAGTAGATAATTTCTGCCAAAGGTAGAGCATAGTGTTCAAATGGGGGAAAGCTGATCATTAATGGTAATTTGTTTTGATCTTTATGAGTATAGAATTAGAGTGGGAGGTGTGTGTGCTTTAATTGCCTTCTAGCTTCTCCAAGACAGGCTAATATTGACTAATATTGATTAAGTGGGATGAAATACACTTCCAAGTTTTTTCTCTGAAGGAGAAAGCATATTGGTTCATTCATTAGGTAACACACTGAAAAGAGAACTGTTCCCAGACCACCTATTTCTCACATATTGATAGTCCCCTCCCTTACTGGAAAATCTTTTTTGTATTTGTCTCCTTTCAGTGAAACTGCTTCCCAAAAGGAAAGCACTAATGGGGAGGGGTTTAGAACCCAATTTGAGATATTTATCAAACGAGTGGGCTATGTTGGGTTGTTCATCACAACCAGCTGTTCAGTGCCTTGATGTGGACTCTATAAACCCATTCTCATGGTGAAAGAAAGCCACAGGGTTATTTACAAAGGTCATACTGTGGTCCCAGGGAAAGAAAACCAGCTCAAACACTGGCTTGCTAATTAGCAAATGCTACTTCAGGTTTATTGGCTTGAAATGAAGAATCATTAAAGTCAGGCCACATTCAGTTTTTGTTTCTAGGTAGTAAGCTGCTGTAATCTTCTAAGGTCTTCATCTCTAGTACATTAAAATTCAGCCTTCTAAAGCAGGTCCTTTAACTGTGAGCAAATCTGAGTATGATGACTTTTTTTTTTGCCTTATTGGTGTTGCGACATGGAATGTGGAAGCCCAAAAGAGGTAGAAAAGAGGTAGAATGAGTTCAAAATAATATTTATCCAGCCTTGTTGCCCACCAGTGGATGACTCAGATCAAAGCTATCTAGTATTTGCAGAAAGTAACCACCTGTAGATCTCATTTCAGAGATAAGACAGTTTTGATCTTCCAAAATGATGCTTCTGATGCAGTCATATTAACACTGGTTGATTCGGAACAATGGTCCACATTACTCTTCTTTGTGTTACAGAAAATGGTTTTATACAAAAACTCTAGGATGGAATGATTGTTTCAGAATATCGGGATTTATTTGGGAATGAAGTGTTCACTTCCTCTGGGAAGGTAATGCCATGCACTCTGCTGCAATTTACAATCCTATTTATTTTTATTTTAACAAGGAGATACTGGTTCAGGAGAGAAGATTTACAAGTCACCACTACATTTTATGTGAACTTTAACATTATTCTTCAGCAGTTCAGCACAAGAAAATGCCTGTTTCTGCAGCTGAAGAATTGTGTGAACAGTTGTATTTGATAGCTGTTAACAGGAGGTTGGAGGTCACACATCAGTCTGAAAAATAAGGACATCCTTAGTGAATAATGTGCAGGAACCCTCCAGGAATCAAATACACTCAAATCCATACTCCAGCGGAGCCTGTAAATACTTTCTTATTAATTCCTGGAAGTTTGAGGCTGCATGCCTGTATAACACAGATTTCTAGTAAGGTCTTTTAGGTGCTACTACTGTTCAAAGTAAGAGATTTAGGGTACTTTGTATAGGAGCTTGTTTGCTCCTGCATACAAGTGAAATTGGACTAAACCAAAACAAAACAGCTTTTTGTTATGAATCAAATTAAATTCTTGATAAATATATTGCTTGTGTTTTTTGGTGTCAAATACATCTTGGAATATATAACTTCTGGAACATTTGTGTGTAGTATTTGTTTAGATTGCTGCAAGTACCAGAGAGTTGCAAGAATGTGGAATTATAGGGAGCATTTATCATACTCTGGCATTATATTGTCTCATATTTCCTTGTGTTAGTCTGTCTCACCATAATATCCAGATCCTTCTTTCTGCTATATGGATTCTTAGAAAGGCATGAGACTCTCAGTAAGAGTGTTGGAAGTGACAGTAACAGAAGAAAATGCAAAGATAAATAAAAACCCTGCACAGGCAGATTGTGTTAGAGAGTTAGGCTTATTTGTTATCATTAAAATAACTATACTTTATCCATTTATAATGTGACCAGACTGAAGCTAACTTGAAAGTAAAGTAGGATTACACACAGAAAATCGGATTTTCTGAAGTTTCTCTGTGTTCTGAGTGAGTAGTTTTGATAATATCAAATCATTTCTAATGGATGCTGAAATAAACCTAAATGCAGTAATTAATGAGTCCTTTTGTCATTGGGAAGCCTTCCAACCACAGTTATACCTGTGTTGTTATAAATGGTCAGTGATTTTGAGTACTCACCAAGAGTCAGTTGGGTTTTTTTGCTTTTGGAGAGTGAATGCTAAATGTCTGCCTGATGCCAACAGAAAAAGTGAGTAGGACAAAGGATAGCATACAAAATTCCCTCATTTCTGAAAACATTGGGTCTAAATGAACACAGTTTACAGCTTGGCCTTTGCCCAAATGGTTTTGCACAGGGATTTCTCCCATCAAGATGTGTGCAAGATCACAGAATCATAGAATCACAGAATGATTTGGGTTGGAAAGGACCTTAAGATCATCTAATTCCAACCCACCTGCCATGGACAGAAACAGCACCTACTAAACCATATCACCCAAGACTCCATTCAACCTGGCCTTCAACACCGCCAGGGATGAAACATTCACCACTTCTTTGGGCAACCTGTTCCAGTGCCTCACCACCCTCACAGTAAAGAACTTCCTCCTTTTATCCAGTCTAAAGTTCCCTTGTTTAAGTTTGAACCTGTTACCCCTTGTCCTATCACTACAGTCTCTACTGAAGAATTCCTATCCAGCATCCTTGTAGGCCCCCTTCAGATACTGGAAAGCTGCTCCGAGGTCTCCACGCAGCCTTCTCATCATGAATTCCTTTTAAATTCCTCCTCAAAACCATTTCCCCAAAGAAAATCTATGGATTACCCTTCAGGACCTACAGGACAAACTTTTTCTTCAATCCTTCTTCCTGCCAGCCTTAAGGAGCTTTTCCTGTTCTCCTGTTTCATGCACCCTCACATTAATGAGACTTGCTGTGGCTCCTATTAAACCTGCTGGGCAGTAACTAGCACAAACCTGCCCTCATGAGATAGTGGGGTTCAGAGCACTACAAAACTTGGTTATTGTTGTAACAGGCTGCCAGACCCTTCTGTGAAGTTTGAGAGTTAGTTTTGTGCAATGCAAGAGCACAGGCTCTGCCTTGATGTCCATTTCCATGCTTGTGAGTTGATGTTTGTCTGGAGAGTTCATTGGCCTGAAAGATGATTACATATTTCATTGATTTATTAGAATGGCTACATAAAAATAACTACTTTTATTTTTTTTAGGACTCATAGGTCCTACCTCTGCTCCCTCTTAGCACCAACCATAAGACTGGCCCCTGGCATTCCCTTTCCTTTTAGCGCTTCATGTAGGGGAATGCAGAGCCAGGTGGGGCCCAAATCTCATAAAAGAGGGCACCCAAGAATCATAGGTGGAATTAAGGAAGCTGGTTCTTCAATTTGCACCTTCACTCCTCAGGCATGGAGTGTATCAAACACATGAGCTTCCTCCAGTTTCACTTTCACAGTTAACCATGCTCTGAGCAAAATTTGGTTATGGCTGCTACTTTCTCCCTAAATGTAACAGGAAAATGAGGAGCCTTCACCTCATCCCTCATTCATAATGTCCGTTTGGGTCAGAGTGCTCACACAGAAGTGATAGAATTAGGCCAGTTATCTTCTCCACCTGAGACCATCCAAACTCAGACCCTATTTCTGTAGCACAGCAGTGAGGCCCATTGGCAGGGAGAAGGGCAAACTGTTTCCCAAGACCTTCTCTGAAGCCCTTTTCTGTGTTTTGCATTACACAAAGAGGGTAGCTTTCCCATATGAGTAGCTCAGTATGTTGGGTGCTGTGCTGGTACGTGCCCCTTGTACTTGCCTGCCCAGCTTAGCAGCCTCATGCACCCCAGCATAACACAGGCTGTCTGGGGTCTCAATACTGTGCTTTGCAGGGCAGGCTGTTCCAGATCTGGGCACAGCAAAGTCTTGTTTAAGATGCCCAAACCCTTTATGCACAAAAAGAAGGGACCTGATGAGGACTGACTGACTGATCCCTTTCATATTGGTTATTGATGTTGGGTGAAGTTAATCAAGACTGAATAAGGCAAATTGAGCCAACTAAGTTCAAGATTTGACAACAGCACTGACAGATGCCAGTACTACCTATATTACCTATTGGCATTACCTATATTCTCTGGTACATGGGGTGTCCTATCAGACTGCAGGATGAAGGGAATACTGCTTCTCCTCATTACTCAGCTATTGTCCTTCCCCAAACATTATAATTTCTCTGTCTCCTTCAACTAACCCCTAAAATTTCTCAGCAGTCATTTCTGAGACAACTCTCTGGGTTTCTTCTTGCTTTTTGTGGGTTTTTTTGTTGTTGTTGTTTTGTTGTTGTTTTTTACTCTCACTTTAAGATTCTTGTTGTTTCCAGTAACCTAGAATGAGAAATTTTATTAATTTGTGTTAAAAGGGAAATAGATTAGAAAACAAACAGGAGTTTTTACACACCTTAAATAATGAAACATCACTGAGGGACTCTGTATGAAGAAAACATTAAATACAAGGATTACTTTTAAAGGGAAAAACCAGGCTTTTCAAGGCTTTGGTTAAGTACTCATCAGGAAAGAGAAGTTGCCTTCTCTGCTCTGAAAAAGAGCAAAGCCCTCATCTGACGGCAGTGTAAAAGAAGGTCCTGGCCCAAGTTACATTGCTGTGGCATAAGCAATAAAGATGGAAATGAGCTATTATTTTAGCAACCTCTCCCAATACAATTGCCTGCATCTACCTCTGGCTTTCTACTTGCAATTCACAGGCAAAACACTTCAATGCTCTGCCTGTGAATGAAAGGCTTAAGTTTCAGAAAGGACATATAGTACCTGTTGCCAGCAGAAATTATAAAGGTAACAGGCTTTCCCATATGGAGACACATTCCTGTCATGATTTTATAATCACTGCTTTATTTAAAAAGCAAAAAACCTCCTCCTCCCTTGCAATATGGCTGCAGGATCAGATGCTGATATTAAAAGCTGCATTACTCATTTGGCCTTTTTTCCTCATTTTTTTTCCCTCATCTTTCTAACATGAAACCTACACAGGACTCTGAATTTAGAAAACCAAAATGCTGTAGTAAATAAAAAATGACCTTTAGTTCTCATTAAAAACCACATTGAACACCTGCATTCCAAGCCCTTGAAGAGCAGGAGTCCTGTGTGAGGCTGCACAGACATGGAGAAGCAGCTGCCTGGGCTGAAGGTGGGATATGAGAGGCAGTTCATAACATGGTCTTAATGTCACTGTATCTGATTTTCCTACAGTGGTATTTTCCTTTCTCAGGGGAGAAGTTTCTCAGTACTGCCCTTACCATACATGCCCATTGCATTTCGTAGGAGGGAGTCTTTCCTCTATCTCCTGCCTCTTCTAGCACAGACTCAAAGTTATATGGGTGGATGCATTGCTATGGCTTTGGGGAGCTTAGCTCTGGCTCTGCACAGGTGGAGGCTCAAGTCCCTACTGTGACTTCTATTACTGTTATTGTTATAGAACACTGGTTATTTAGTTTATTTTTCTGATAGATCTCTGCTGGGACAGCAAAGGTCTGCTGTTCAGCCTTGGTTTCTGTGATCAACAGAATACTTTACTGCATAACCTAGCTATTGCTATTCTGTCTGTCACTGATTATTTATTTATTTATTTATTTTAGCCACAGGGTGGAGATCTATAAGAATAATCAAACATTCTCTAATGATGGAAACTGTTCCTTCAGTCATCAAAGAATATGCTGTAAGGGGGATTTGCAAAGAGAGCAAGATGTTCTGTATTTCCACTTCACCCAGTTTTGTGCATGTGTATGAGAGGCAGGCTGAAGCCAGCCTCCTCCTCCATGCTGGAGAGCTGGAGGACAGCCCAGCTCTTTCCTTGGCTGAAATGGCTTCTGTCACAGCATGAGAAAGGTGGAGCAGGGTTTGATCTTTCCCTTGTGTCCTTCAGCATCACTAGACTGGAGTTTACTCTCAGGCTGGAAAGAAGCCAGGGAAGGAGCCCAAGCCATGCAGGGAGGCAGGAGTGGAAGAGCCAATTCTCTTTCATAATAAAAATTGTAAAATAATTCACAAGAATCTATCTGATTTCATATATTTGCCTACATTAAATGTTCTCCAGAAACCAGTTTTGATTAAAAACGCAAAGAACCACTTTCATTAAGTGCAAAAGAAATACTTGATTATTGCTGATACCCAGATAATTGAAGCCATTTGGAATGTACACCATAAAAGTACTGCTGGTTACAAGAAATATCTCCTGTTCTTCATACCCCCCCCCCATCTGAGATGACACAGTGATGACTTTGAAAGCATGTCTTTGTCTTTTCCTATCATGAGAAAACCTGAACATAGAAATTTTTCCTTTCCGTGGACACAGTCAGAGTGCTTCTTGGCTACCTACATTCGCTTATTGCACATAAACAAGCCAGAGTCCAGAAAGTTTATCTGCATGCAAAAGTATTCTACATCACGAGAAGTCCCATCCTATTTTAAATTGCAAACACTTTTACTCTGTTTTGAGCAAAATGGCCTGAGATTTCTCTTGGCTGGCACTTGATAGAGAGTGCACTCCTATCTCTGATGCGCTGACTGTTTTGTGATATCACCTTGAAAGCAAATAGGAAAAGAGTTTACCTCTTTGAGCAGGAAGCACAAGAAATGTGACCTAAAGAAGACAAGTTAATCAGGCTTTGATTTGCTAAGCTATAAGAAAAAAAAAATAAATCTAACTGACCATCTGTCTGTCTGTCCAGTCTTCTCATTCTCTCAGTGTTTTAAGGAGCTTGGATTTTACCTTGCTAAACCAAACTCAGATCAGTGCTACAAAATTAAATGTAAGGAAATAAATACAAGGAACTTACATAGAAGGAAAGCTACACAATTTGAGCAGGGAAAAAAAAAAAAAAAAAAAAAAAAAAAAA
>NDXB01015781.1:0-21493 GCA_002631895.1 Agapornis roseicollis | reverse complement strand
AAAAAAAAAAAAAAAAAAAAAAAAAAGAAAAGCAGCAGCACATAAAAACCTGCAAGTGCAAAAAAGTATCAAAAATAATTTCAAAGAAGATGTTTTAAAATTGCCGTGACAGCAGCCTTTCAACTGTGTGCTGAAGAAACAAGGAAAGTTACTAATGATGCTCCTGATATTTCTTCTCTAGAGTTCTGGCTTCAGCTTCAAAGGAAATGATACTCATACTTTCTATGCACAATATAAAGCTCTCTTCATGCTCAGGCTACAAAGCAACAGGTAACTATGCTCTTTCATGTGGACCAGAACATACGCAAAGGAGGACTTCCAGCTGCAATGAGCTCAGCTCAGATTCCTCTGCCCTGGCGAGGAAAGGCTCTTTTCTGGATCTCTCTGCAGCTGCTGAATACAAAGCTGCTTGTTCACACCGTGGCTGGGAGCATGCTGATGTGCTCTCAGCATGTAGGCTGTTTATCTGGTGTGAATGGCTTCATCTCCCTGACATCAATGGAGATTCAGCCATTTATCCCAGCAGAGGGTTTGAGCTAACACATTCATTCCTCCCCAGGGAGGGTGCAGGGTGGCTGGTCCAGCCAAATCTGAACTGACTTTGATCTTCTTCATCATAGCAATTTTAGAGGCAAAACCTTTAATATTTTACCCAGCTATTTGACATGTAGTGTCCGTGGAATCAGGACCAGAAATAGTGACAGTGTAACATGGGCAGCAAAGCTGATGTGTTTTCCCTTTCTCGGTGCTGTGCTACCATGACTACTCTCCTGTTGTGTCTGAGTTTAAAGCTGGCTCAGAGCTACTGCATGAGTCTGTGCCCACCTTTGGTTGCTTAGTGATCCCAGGGTTGTGGTGGCTCCTGTGAGAGCATTTGGCCATCAGGTAATGGTGCTGTATGTCACACCTGCCCATTTTAAGCCTGCCAGGCCATATTTGTGCAGTCAATGGAGATGAGGTAATGAGTAAAATTCTTGAAAAACATACTTTTTTCTGAACTTCTGTTTTTGCATGAGCAAAATTACTGTAAAATTGCAGTATTTTTGGAAAATTGTCTCCCACTCAAGAAACTGAGTAATTTTTTTTCCACTTCTGTGTGAGATGTTTTCACAGACACTTTTGAAGCAGAGAGATAGTAATTTTTTCTGGCTTTATTTTTGTTCCATTTGGGCAATTATTTATCACATGGTCTAGCTTCTCTGATTCTCTTGCATTAAGAAAGGGAAGAGCAACCATGCTGCCTTTCTTTTTCACAAGGGTAATTTATGGTGTGAATCTTTCTGCCACATAGCAAGGTGGTAATTAACTCCTCCCTTTTTAATAGTCAAAGCCAAGGTGGGACCTGGCTAATGTGATTCACAAATGATAGTATATTTCCCTTTCATTATCAATACACACTGTGCTTAGATGAGTGTTTAATGTCACATTTACATAACATACCCTTTCATATCTATAGTTATTTGACTGCATTTTCCCATCTCTGAGGTGTGTGTGCTGCACACTTAAATATTTTTAGCATCCCCCTTGCTTTGATCTGACAAGGCTGCCTTTCCCTGGGAGTGCTTTCATTGCCCTTTTTCTTTTTGTGCTGAATTCCTTACAATGAGTACCACTGACAACTTTTCACAGAGCACTGCCACTTCCCCATGTGACACAGAAGAGCCCCAGGATTTGCTGCATTGTCAGAACAGGAAAGAGATCCTACATTTTCAGACAGTTATAGATATCAAAGGATGCAGAGACAGAGATGTAACATCAGGGGCCTACCTTTCTGCTAAAATACCCCAGAAATGCCAAAACCTGTATGGTAGGCACACATTGCAGAGAAATCTTTGGTTTCATCTGACTATGAACAACAAACTGTTAGGGACTGAGAGTTCCTGTTGAGCTCAGAGGTTGGAAATTTCCTTGCAAAACTGCTGTTCTGAAAGATCTTTCAGGTCCAATAGAGGTTCCATGCAAAGCAAGAGCTATTTCAGATTGATCTTGCATGACAGCATGCCTGTGAGATGCAGGTATGAACTGCTTCCCTAGGATGCACCAGTCTTGCACATCCCTGCTGGCAAGAGTGAGCATTGATTACTTTTGTTATGGCTCTGAGGATATTGAAGACAAGCAACTTTGCACAAGCATTAAAAAATGCAGGAATGAACCTGGAACATTTGGCATATACTTGATTAGTGGTGTAAATAAGGAGTTAGGAGACCGTTTTTTCCTCAGTGATAACAGATGTCGAATACAGTCTCCATCAGTGGGAAGTGAAAGGAGTGTACTGCAGCATAGCTAATTGCCCTGTGGTCAGGGTGCTCATGTGGGAGATAGGAAGCCCATATCCACATGTATGTCAAAATTGGGCAGAGGAGAGATTTCACATACTCACTGATGGATTAGACTGCCAGAGCATCTTCCTTGTTTCTAAACAAGAACTCTTCCAGTTCCTTATAGTAATGCCAAGATACTCCCACCCATATAAGAACAAAACACACACACACACAAAGAGCTTATGGCACTGAAGATGACAAAAAATGTGAAAGAAAAGCATTCAACATCTTTCAGCCAGGCAGCATCCCTAATTTGAACTGTTACATTAGATTTTGTAAAAAGCAAGCTGTTGAGTATGTAGGAGGGAAGCTGCTGAACCTTCCTTGGTCTAACTCATCAGCATGCTAGCAAGGAAGGGCTTGCTCACATAAATAGACCAATGAATACACTGACTGATGAGACTGAAACGTGCTGCCTTTTTGGAATCTTAAGACTCCATGTGCATGGTTTTCCATAAAAGAAAAATGCCTTCACATCCACTTCATGTTGACTAATTTCTCATCATACTTAATATTGCATTACACACTAGATTTTCCTGGAATAGATGTGTATTTAATCCCTTCTTTTGCAGAGCCTGATTTTCACTCTCACTCTTCTTTTTTTTTGCAAGCATATAGTTGTCTGTTTCTGGCTTCTCCCCATCCTTCTTCATAGACATGGAGACAAAAGACCCATTCTGGAGATAGTGCACTGTTTAGAAAATATTTTTTATCAATAAATTGCTCTTTCCTTCTCAAGGAAGATTTCTATATCCCTTACTGGCCTCTTGCTCCTGCTGTGCTTGAAATATTTATTGGTTCTCTCACCATCCCCCCTTCCCTATGATCTTTGTGATTTTCCACTTGATTTCTCATATTCTTTCTTCATTTTATTCTTACCATCTCTGTACTCTATGGCCAGGCATTGCTTCTGTGGCTCAGGTCACCAGCTAAATGTCTGTGTTTGGCAGAATTTATATATATGTCTCTATTTTTTGCTACAGTAGTATCAGTCAAAGATCAGAGCTCCAGAGTGTTGCCTTATCTTCACTCTAGGCCTTTCCCTTAAGAGTTTAGGGACTGAACAGATGAAGAATGTCACCATATGCATAATGCTTTACTTATTCTTACTGGAGTTGTTTCAGTCCAAGCATGAAGAAAAGTTGGATAAATATTTATCAACTTGATTCTTATCCGAACCAAAGCGTACACTTGTGGATTGCTTATCAGGAGCATAGTAATATAAATTGCATGATGTCACCACACACTAGAGATTGAACTCATGAAATGTTTGGTTTTGTATATTTATGGAAGAATACTACTGGATTTTGGCAAATATGGCATGTCTTAATTCCTAAGTCTGCTTTAAAGTAAACCTGAAAAACTAGAAAGTCTGCCTTAGCTGTTCTCTGGAACATTAAGTACAAATATTCACACAAGGATGAGCCTTCAAAAGGAAGGAAATGCTCATAACTTCATCAGATGTTGGAAATGAAAAATCTGACAATTCCTTACTTGGCCTTCAGTAGAAATGCTAATAGTAATTTTGCAGATGTGCCTCAAATAAAGAAGAATTTTTGGTGCTAATGGTTTCAATACAATTAGATTTGTTATATGCAATTCATTAGAGCTGCATTTTCCCATGTGATCATAAGCTTTCTGTCAAGGAAACAGCTGAATGTTGCTCTTGGAAGAGGAAAAAAGGAAAAAAAAGAAAAAAAGGAGAATTGGCCAAAGGTTATCACAGTGTTAAAACTAAATAGATAAAAAACTCTGGTTTTAATGTCAGGAAATTACGCACATTTTGCTTGTTTTATTGTGCCCTTCTGGAATGCTTGAAGAGGCGTTAACAGTCAAACTTTGCCAATGCCAACAAGACTGGCAAGGTCAATGTCTATATTAGGAGGCTTTGTGGAAAATACAGGAAGGTTTGACAGTCCTGATAAAACTGTACCAGAGCCCAGCACCCATTCCTTGGTTTTGCCTTCAGGATCCTGGAACAGCGCATGGGTTCTAGTGACATTTTTCCAGTTTGGAGGAAACAACAAGACCAAGTTAACCTTTCCAACAGACTGGACTCGGATCTGCATGTGCCACTGCTCTAGTCTGGCAGAACAGTTTCACCAGAAGGTTTTGCATCCTGAAACATCTCATCATATTTCTTACTCAGTACACTTTGGTCTTAGTTTAACATTAGTAGTCAAACAGCTGGTTACACAGCTACCCCATGGTTACACAGCTACCCCATCACCCTTTTACCCTGAGTCCTGGGAAGTCAAGATGCCCTGAAATGTTTTAAAGGTAACTGGAACCTGAATTGAGGCAAAAGGATAAAAAAATACTGTTGGACCACTATGCAAATCTATGCAAATACTCCTGACAAGAATATTACTTGTCTGGCTATAACTTTAGTGAAATACAAAATGGTTTATAGTGCAGCTAAAACAAGGTAACTGGAAAACGGGGTTTATTGTTTTCAAGTGTTAGTGTTTCACAAGGGAAAAATACAAGCATTCATAAATTGTGAAAGAAAATATCCTGGGGGATTTTGATTGAGTGATACAATGGAAAGCAGAGGCATGATGGATAATGTTGGTAAGCAATAATCTGCTAGGGTAGTAAACTGCATAAGTAACGGAATACTTTTTAAGCTCTAAGAAGCCACATGAAGGATCATGAGTAGAATAGTTATGTACAGTTCATAGAGTTTAGGATTTGGAGAGAAAGTAGATGGCTAATAATTTGAAAACACTGTTTATGTTATAATAATATTTTTGAAAAACAAAATACTGCCTGTCTAGTTTAGTTTAGCCTTTTACTCTATAACATCTGAACAAGTCTGTCATTGAAAGTAGTGAAGATTTCACTGTGGTTTTCTGATGAACATAGAACTGAATGTACAAAGATCTGCTTCAAGAAGTTATTTATCTATCTACCCTATTATACTGCAAGGGGGAGGAAGAAAAAGAAATGGAACCTGTACAATAGAAAGAGAACTGGATATCTAAAAGGATTTTTACCCTGTTTTTCTAATGAAACTAGACATATTTGATTATGCTGCCTGTGTTCTTTTGTGTCTGTCAGCCTGACTCATAATTTTAGAACCTGTTGACTAATTTCAAATTAGTAGGCAGAAAGCTGGAATTATCAAAGATATTGTGTCCCTACTAACACTGGAGGTAGTGTATTAACTCCACCGAGCATTAATACTCCACCGGCCTTTTAATAAGCCGGTTCCATCTCAACTCTGCTTCATTTGAAAATCATCTTTACAAGGCAGGCTAGGCATATCATAGAATCATAGACTGGTTGGGGTTGGAAGGGTCCTTAATATCATCTATTTCCAACCCCTTGCCATAGGCAAGGACACTTCCCACTAAACCATGTCACCCAAGACTCCATCCAACCTGGCCTTGAGCACTGCCGGGGGTGAGGCATTCACAGTTTCCTTCGGCAGCCTGTGCCAGTGCCTCACCACTGTTGCAGTGAAGAACTTCTTCCTTATATCTAACCTAAACTTCCCCTGTTTGGGGGGATAACTGGGAGTTACCCAGAAGGAGAGGGAACTTCCTGGTCGGGCTCTTTTTCAGCTGGTGGCATCGTACTCTCTTCCCTTGTTTTCCTTATCATTATTATTATTGGTGATAGCAATAGTGATTTGTGTTATACCTTAGTTACTGGATTGTTGTTATCTGAACCCGTGGGAGCTGTATCCCTTCAGTTCTCCTCCCCCCACCCCTCTGGGAGCAGGGAGGAAAGAGAGGAGGGCAAGAAGGGGGGGGGGTGGGGAGGGGGGTTGCATGAGTGAATGAGCTGCCTAGCTGGGTTTAAACTACGACACTCAGTTACTGGGTAACTCTATGATTAAACTCCAAGAATGCACACCCAGCAGAAGGATGAAGCCTGAGTAACCACCCTGTGCAAGTAATTTTGCTCACAGTGTTTCTGTGAAAGTAGGATAGTTCTTTTCTGAACTTGAAGAAAAAAGATGGCTCTACCTCAGATTGGAAGCCAAAATGGTTACATGCTCACTGGTTAGCAAGAAAGCCACAGAGCAGGTATTTGGAGGTTGATACTTTCCATTTACAGTATCTGAGTTGGTCTTTTAGGATGCTCAGTTTTGCTTCTTCAGGAAATCCTGAGAAGAAACTCATGATGGAGAAATAGAGAAAGTGATAGTTCTATAGTCTGTCTGAAAAGAGGAAGACAAAAAAAAAATAAACAGACAAGATCATGGAAATAGTGGAAATAGCATGGAAGCATGGCATATGCCTATTCCACAGAGTCAGACCTGATGGGCTTAAAACAAAGCAAATCATACTCAGTGGAGGACCATTCAGAGGAATAAAATGGGCAGCAGTGAAATTTAGGAACTTTTGTCATAGCATGTTAAAATGTTCTTATGCTTGCTTTTTGTTGCCCTATGATGACAGAAATAAGTAATACTGGTCCTGAGACCCTGCCACAAAGACTTTTAAAAATGACAAATTTTAAAAGAAGAAAAAAGCATTGCTTGGGATTGTGACAGTAGCATTCAGAAAGGGACCTCCCCTGGCAAAATTCCTGTGTCTTTCCTGCTCCACACTGATGGCAATTGTGTTTTGACAGGTTCAGAATTCAGAGGAAGAAGTTGAGGAGTACCTGACCAGATGACAGCAGCCATCCAAATGGAGCAGCATAAAAGGAAAATTAAGTGGTCCCACTAACAGAGGAGAAGTAGCTTCAGTATTGCCACAAAAAGACCTCCCTACCACAGCACAGTTGACATGTGCAACTCCTCAAAGTCAGGTCACTGGACCTTCAAAAACTGTTCCAGGCACAGAGTAAAAAGAAGATATCCAGCATGGAGGTTGGTTGTGCCTGAAGTACACATAGGAGCTACAGAGAGCAGGATATCTCCTAAGCTGTGAAGGAAAGGGTTATGTTTCATATGGCAATTGTACAGGAAGCAAATTATAACACAGCTGAACTATAAATCTTATCAAAGCCACTATCAAAAGAGTAGAAAATATTGATTTATTTTTGTAAATAAATCAAATTTACAAAAAATTGATTTATTTTTGTAAATCAAAGTTGAGCTTCATTGCTTTTCTTACCCTCGGTTGCTATGGAGAACTTCTACACAAATGCAATACTGTATGTCTTGGAAGGGAACATGTAGCTGACAGAAAAGTCTAAGAGAACACAAACATGCATTTCGCAGGAGGTCAGAAGGAATTGTTAATTTAGGTGAATAATGACTGCTATAAATATGTAGTGCAGGTTTAAAAAATTGAAGTGTAAGATTTATGAAAATGTGATAGTTGAAGATAATAGATTTAGCTTGCAAGGTAAGACTACCATTCATATAACCTCTTTTTCAATTAGCACGGCTGCATTACACCAAATTATATCACAAATAACATTATTTTTTTAAAATGAACTGCATCAGCTTTAGTAAAATTAGTAACTACTATTTTGTGCCTAAAACCAGAATGATTTGATTATCCATTTTTTAAGACTCAAAAGACTCAAACAACCCCCCAAGCATAGAAGTATCCAGGGTATTTCATTACCTTTCCTTAGCCACAATGCTTTTTCTTATTTATGTCCATATTAATGTGAGCCAATATTATTGTTATCATGAAGTATTTTCAGCTATTCCTGGAAGGCAAGTGTTTCGCTGTGTGAAATATTGTATTCCCATCTCCTTATGGTAAAGCCTGTGGATAACTCAGGTCTGGAACCCCAACAGAATAATTACATTTGTAAGTAAAGAATCGCTCAAAGTTTAGCAGATAAACTGTGACAGGATGAAAGCTCTTTGTGGAATGTTAATAATTTTTATGGTCACTAATATGACAGACAGATGAGTGGTAAAGGTTTCACAAGTAGCTAATATTAGTTACTTATGACAGAAGAACAATAAAGACACGAAAACAATGTTCTTAACTAGAAGAATATAGCAACTGATTGGTTTTTCTGAAGATCATCTGCAGAAAGTGCAGGCAGAAGTGCAGATACAAGATGGTACAGATGGCACATAGTTCAAGTGTATTTCCTCCATTTAAAATCGAATTATAAAAATATTTCTTGCCCACAGATTTGTTTCAGGACACAACCCGAACAACTCTGCAAATATTATCTTTCTCCATCAGTGAGTCTGATGGGCAATACTGTGATTAGAAAACTGCCTAAACTGGAACCGTGTGGCATTGATATTTTTCATGGTGGGCAAATCCTGCCTGCTTTCAAATTTCTGCAAACATTGCTTTGCATCTTCTCCATTTTGCCTTTCAGTTCAAAATCAACAAATCTGATTTCCTGAGCAAGGCCTGAGCTCACAGGTAGTTTTGGTGGGATGGCCCTGTGTTTCCTACGCCTCTGTGCACACAAACAGTTGCTCCTGAATCACAGCTTCACCATCTAGATTATCAAGCAACCTTTTGCATGTTCATACTCTCAGAGTCTCTCCTACTTTGTGGTGAAACAGTTTTTTGTTTACTGAGATTTTTTAAAATCCATTCCTTATATTTCTATGCCTGTTTCAAATGCCTTGCATAGCAGTATCTCAAATTTTAAATTCATTCTTTAATGAAATCTACTAAAGTCACAATGACACCAACATGCTCAAGGGTATTCTGGCAACCCAATAGTCAAAGAGGGATTTTGAATATTTAGGAAAAGAAGTCAGAAAAACCATAAAAGGGTTCTTGTCTTTACAGCTGTTCAGATACCATACATTTTCAAAAGGCTAGACAAAGAGAAAAGATGATAGATGAAATTAATCTGAAATGAAGAGTGAATTTTTTTCTGGCATACCTGTCAAAATAACATACCTGTCTGGGTACTGCCAAATATTACTGAAAAATAAATATATAGGGTGTCACTGAATGACCTTGTCTTGTTGGCATCCACTCCATGCCATGATTGCACAAATATAATTTGCACTGTGGACAGTGTTTTGCAATGCAAGAGCACTTGCAGTGAAATTAAAGAAATTATTTTCAACAAATCCCAGTGATTTCCTAATCTACTACTTAGATTTGTGGGAATGACCATAGAATTACTTACTTGAAACTCTGTTGTTTGGATCTTCCTCTCTTCTAGGTGTAGGGTGAAGCAGAGGAGACATTTTGAACTACAGTATCAAAACAGGAGGCAAAATACAACACACACCAAAACTTAGAATAAAAGAACATAATGAGGACTACATAGTCAGACTGCTTTGCACTCCAGATCCTGTCAGATCTGTCTGTGTCTCTTCTTAACTTTTACTGATGCAACACATATCAATGCTGAAAAATGATTATTTCGTTAGCACTGCAAGTACTGCCAGTTATTTGAGCAGTGTGTCATCCATCATCCTGACTACTTGTTTGAAACTTCTGACATTTACATCATTATCTTTGGGGGATGGGGGGATTTGTTGTTGTTTTTAGAAATATTTTATCTGTGTCTAGCTCCTCATTAACCTGATTAGGGATAGTCATACCTCCCCTCTTGCTGCAAAACTGAATTCATAAATGCTATGGTGTTTGACACAAGATGATTAGGGATTCTCTTTGAGCTTGCCCAACCTGACTTGCGTAATATAACTAAAAAAATAAGGATACAAATAGGGTTTCAAGTCCTCAAAAATGAATTACAAAAAATATGAACATCTGCAGGGGTGATCAGGGCCTCGGTTATTTCCAGACATTGTGTATGTACTTGCATAATGGAAATAGATCAGTTTCTCTAGGATAGGCATAGGTACAGTGACACAAATGTTGCCTTGCATCAGAGCACATATTTCCATATTTCCAGCTCTGTGCCTGACAAAATCTTGGAGCAGGTTCTCCTGGAAGGCATGCTAAGGCACATGAAAACCAACAAGGTTCTTGGTGGCAGCCAGCATGGCTTCACTAAGGCGAAATCCTGCCTGACCAATTGGGTGGCCTTCTAGGATGGAGCTATGGAACTGNTTCTCCTGGAAGGCATGCTAAGGCACATGAAAACCAACAAGGTGCTTGGTGGCAGCCAGCATGGCTTCACTAAGGCGAAATCCTGCCTGACCAATTGGGTGGCCTTCTAGGATGGAGCTATGGAACTGATGGACAGGGGTAGAGCAGTTGATGTCATCTACCTGGACTTGTGCAAAGCGTTCGACACTGTCTCACACCACATCCTTGTCTCTAAATTGGAGAGACATCAATTTGATAGATGTGGCACTCGGTGGATAAAGAACTGGCTGGATGGCCGCACACAAAGAGTAGTGGTCAATGGCTCAGTGTCCAGCTGGAAGCCAGTGATGAGTGGTGTCCCTCAGGGATCGGTGTTGGGACCAGTCTTGTTCAACATCCTTGTTCCTGACATGGACACGAGGATGATCAAGGGACTGCTCCATCACTGTCAGAGTTCAAGGCCATGTTGGACAGAGCCTTGGGTCACAGTTTAGTGTGAGGTGTCCCTGCCCATGGCAGGTGAGTTGGAACTAGATGATCTGAAGGTCGTTTCCAACCCTAACTATTATATGATTCTATATGGAAAAAGCAGGAAAAGAAGTAAATTATAATCTTAATACTAATGTGTGTTTAAGGATGTTTATCAGTTCAAAACAAAATAATGCAAAAGAGAAATCAGACCTTTTTCAGTTAGAACTAGATATATCTATAAAACTGAAAAGCATAACAAAGTTAGGTCATATTCTGATTTCTTGAAATTCACAGATACTCTCCATTTTGGAGCTATAGTGATTTTGTCTGACTAGCTAGAATATACTTTCAGAATGACATTTCCCCACTGCTATTTTCCATGGCTCCAGTGTTTCCACAGCTGCAGAAGGGAGCAACTGAATTCAACAGAAGAAAAGTTAGAAGAATTCCCAGTCCAGCTCACACCAGTGTTCCTCAGAGCTGAACATGCAACCAGTACGACAGTGCACAAACGGTACAATAGTACAAGTGCTGGCATAAGCAGTGTGAGGGCAGGGAGTGATACTGAAACCTGTGCTACCACAGAAACAATTGTCTGTGTAGACTTACTTGCAATTGCTCAGGGAGCCTTCCTTTAGCTTAGTTAAAAACTGCATAACTCTGGAGTTATTTAATTATCCTTCATTTTCCATGCCCTTAAGCATATCTGTGCCAGCAGGGAGAGGCTGGCTCTAGGAGTCACATATAGCCACACACTAAGACTCCCAGTAAAACTGTTCTCAGATTCTCACTGATGATATAGGGCTATACACAAGCAGGGCTCTTGTGCCATGACTTCAGGGCTGCTTAGGTTTAGTTTATTTAACTCAAGAAGTTAAGGTAAAGATTTATTTTTCTTTTCCCTTTCTCTTCTGCAACTGATTAGCCCAGGAAAAATAATGATGTAGAACACACTGACTCCCTTACTATGGATTCACATATCCAGGGTATCTGGTTTTTAATTCAGACTGTGCCATCCATTGCCTCGGGGGTAATCAGGAATTAAACATGCTGTCACTGGCTCTCTGACATGTTCTCCCTGAATGTACTATAGATTTCACACTTGGGTGTCTTATCTCCAGCAGTGCTTTTTGTGCCTGAATGGACTTCTATTCAGGCTCCTTTCTGTGACCAGCACCAGACACTGTGAGCTCTGCTTGATTCAACATCCCATGTGGATTTTGTGACACATTCTTGACCTTTTATGATATCCTATTGTGAAAATCTTTTTTCTAATAAAAAAATCCCATCACACGGAGCTATTTCATCTCCATAATCCCAATGTCTTTTCTATAGTGGTGGTGCTGAGGCTGTTTCTTGTTAGCCTAAGTCTAAGATAACTCTCTCAAGCTGCTGTGAAGTTGGGTCATTTTACATTTCTTGCTCAAACTTGTCAAATTTCCTGTCAGTAATAGATAGCACTTAAATCACTCATACTTCAAACTCTTCCTGCAGCTTCTTGCTTTCAGAGTATATCACTACCCTTAAAAGCATGTCTGATATAAGCAGCTCTTTCTTGGAACAGTATTTCAGTTTAATGAGATTTTTTACAATTTATGATCATTTTCTGAAGTTGAGGTAGTGCTTTGCACAATGATTTCTGTAATACGGCTTCTGAAGTTTTATGTGCTGCATCTCCTCTGACCTACTTCTCTCTATAAACATATTTATGCAGCTGCTCACAAAAAAGAACACTGGCTCATGTCTATTTTCTAGCCTGAGAATTGCACTTTTATGTTACAGCTAGTGTTTCAGAAGAACACACAGTCATGCAGAGGGCCATGGCTTTAATGAAAGTCTATGCTCAAGTCTCCATAGTCAATCTTGTAGTCTATTTTATTCACTTCTTCTTCAGTCACTGAAACTCAGTTTAGTCCTATCATCTGGTCTGTCTGTAACATTCCATTTTGTTAACTCCAGGTGACAGGCAGACCTTGCTTTAGGAAGGGCTTCTGCAGAAGCTGAATCTGAAGGCTATGAATAGTCAAGATATAATTTAGCTGTTAATTACACCTGGTAACTGGGATTGCTGTGAAAATTAGACATATCCAGGCTCAGCCTCTTCTCTCTTATAGGACGGTGAACAGGCAGAGTGGACATTCTATTTACCTATGGCCTTGGAAGGCAGGAGGGAGGAGTGTTTTGGGACCAGACAGGGCTGGGGTAGGATTCTCCATGCTTCCTGGCTTGCTCAAGCTGATTGAAAATCAGAAGCTCCTTCTGGGCCCCTCACTATTTCTAACACCCCATGTGCAGCCCATGCCATATTGCATAGGGAACTTGAGTCCCTTTGACAACTGCTCAGCTACATGAACATAGAAGCTGTTTTGCTAGCCTAGCCTATAACCAGTTTAAAAGCCATGTCTCTGTGTGCTCCAGATTCTACCTCATGGTGCCTATAATAAATATGTGATAATTAGAAGCTGGTACTGCAGCTAATACCCATTAATTCATGAGGGAGCTAAAACAGCTAATGTTAATATATATTAACCGTTACCTTCATACCTCACATTCCCTTTACAGAGCTTTAATTGGCTGCATCAGTAACTCCTGTGGTGCCACATTCAACTTGGATGTCATGTGTGATGTGGAGGAGAGCAGTCTATGCAGAGAGCAGTGAACATGATTTGTTTGCAGAATGCAATGAGATAGAGAAGGCAGACAGTCAGACACTAAGATATGTGTGTGATTTCAAATGTCAGGTAGTAAGCTGGTTTGAGTGCCTCTCAGCAGGTATTTCTGAAGACTACTTAACTCAATTTCAGAGCATGGATCTGGGGAGAGCCCTGTTCATTTGGTAAATTGATTTGCTTATCAAATTATATCAAACAGTACATTTAACATCTCTCACTTTTCTTTGTTTAATTTACTTGAACTATAAATCTGTTTTGCTTCTTCACAAGAATTACTAAATACCTGTACTGTATCAGACTAGAAATAAACATTTTAAATCCAAGAAATGTTAAAAAGAGGTTTGCAAACAGCTTGATGCAGATGCTGACAAGTCAAGCCGGCTGCTTTAGTCATAAGAATAAAATTGTTCCTCTTCCCTGAGTTCAATGACAGTGAAAATAAAGCTTTCAGTAGAAGAAAACTTGTAGTTCACACAACATTAGGCACATTCAGAGTAAATTTCATCTGCACAGCTATGTTACGTTGGCACAAACCAATGTGAAACCTATCCATCATATTAATAATCAAAGGAAACATAGATATGTTCAGAGCAATATAGGCTTGAAAGCTTCCTGCAGCAGCAAAGCCTCTATGAGTCAGCCAGATGTTCCAGAATGAATTATTCAGAAAAGGAATTTTAAGTTAATTCTGTGAAAGTAGTTTTTCATATTTTGTATGAAACAAAAATGGTGTTGAGCTTGTGAAGGCAAAAAGAAATCATACAAACCTTCTATTCTTGGTACATATAGGAAATTAAGCCTGACTTCAATTTAAAACTTGCAGATAGGTAGGATAACATCATGAATTTTTAATATGCCTCCAGCATGTTAAAAGCGACAGCAAAGGTTTGAAAATGTTGGTGATCCTAGAGAAATGCAACACAACCCCTGTAACCAGAATGCCCAGTAAAAAGGAACTTAGCTCTTCAAGAACACCATAGAACCATAGAATTACTTAGGTTGGGAAACACCTTTAAGATCATTGAGTCCAGTCATTAACCTAACAGTACCAAGCCCATCACATTAAGCTATGTCCCTAAGCACCACATCTACATGCCTTTTAAATACCTCCAGGGATGGTGACTCCACCGCTTCCCTGGTCAGCCTGTTCCAGTGCTTGACAACCCTTTTGGAGAATAGATATTCCCCAATATCCAGTCTAAACCTCCCCTGGTGCAGCTCAAGGCTGTTTCCTCTTGTCATATCATTTGTTACTTGAGAAAAGAGATCAACACTCACCTTGCTGCAATCTCCTCACAGGCAGTTGTAGAGAACAATAAAATCCCCCTCTGAACCTTCTAGTCTCCAGACTAAAAAGCCCCAGTTCCCTCAGCTGTTCCTCATCACACTTCAGCTTCAGACCCTTTACCAGCTTTGTTGCCCTTCTCTGGACTCACTCCAGCATCTCAATGTCTCTTGTAGTGAGGGGCCCAGAACTGAACACATTATTCGAGGTGCAACCTCACCAGTGCTGAGTACAGAGGGATGATCACTACCCCAGCCTTGCTGGCCATAGTGTTTCCGATACAGGCCAGGATGCCGTTGTCCTTCTTGGCTGCCTGGGCACAAGCTGGCTCGTGTTCAGCTGCATCAATCAGCATCCCCAGGTCCTTTTCAGCTAAGCAGCTTTCCAGCCACTCTTCCCCAAACCTGTAGAATTGCATGGGGTTTTTATGGCCCAAATGCAAGACTCAGTACTGAGCCTTGTTGAACCTCATGCAGTTTACAGTTTCTCACAGCAGTTACAGTACATGTAAAGGAACCTGATACATCTGTGCAGCCCATACAGATTTAAGAGTAGAGACTCAGTTCAATGCCAGGGCTATTTTTATCCATATTTTGAAGGAATTTCTCTGTGTCTAACACAGAGTGGGATTGTGGATTATAGATCCACAGCTATCAATGGATTAACTTGAGATGCAAAGTGAGCATTTGGCTTTCACCAGACTGATTTGTCTTGAAAAGTAGTTGACTATTTCAGAGTTGGATGTCCTTGATAAACCTCCTGCTCCTTCAAAATTGTGTATTAATGCCCTTGATGCAGAAAATTTTCAAGGAAATTTGCAGGCATTACCTGATGTAAGATACTTAGAAAACGATATATATTTGCAAGTTTATAATGTTCAATTGTTCCCTCAACACATTTTACAATTAACCCATCATTCGAACTCACTGAGAATAACATGCTGATTATTAATAGGTCAACTAAACAACTCATTGAAATAAAATAGTAATTTGAAAAATAAGCTATGGTTAATAGGTTCCCTTTCAACAAATAGAGGAAAACCTTGAAATTTGAAGCATAGGAAACAAAAATACAGCAATACAACTACTTCAGAAGAAATTTGGAAAGCAATATGGGTCAGGTCTTCTAAAACCCAAGAAGAATAAAACCCAAGAAGAATAAAACAGCAGAAAAAAATCCAAGGAGCATTAACTGTCAGGGTTGTGGAGGATAGGATAAAGAGGCACTACTTACTACTTGCACTGTAGAAGCTCAAGGTCCTTTGATAACCCTGCAACAATATTCAAGAGCAGCTTTCCCTTCAAACAGGCACCAGGATGCCAGAATATAAAGGGAAAGTAGTGCAGTTTACCAGGACATTCAGAGAGGTGCTTGGTCATGGTGCATAATAAGAGATCAGCCAGTTCTGGAGACGAGATGGACTGAAACAGTGAAAGCTGATAAGTTTCTGTTTTACAAGGGACAGAGGAATTTCATACAACTTGTAGTCCAATTATATAGTACTTGTATAATTAAAGCAGGGGGCATATTATCGCCTCTGTGTTTTCTTTCATGTCATTCTTATGTACAGTACAAACTTTATAAGTTGTCTGGAAAGCTTCCACCACATCCACTTCCCTAAATCTAGTTAGCTTTTACTTATAACCAAATTCTCATTCTTTACATTCAGCTTCTCTTTGCCTTTGAATGACTTTGCTATAGTGACATCCTGGGGCCAAGACCCTGCAGTGTAATGGCATGCCATATGGACTTCACTATGGAATCATTAACAACAGCAGAGAACATTTCCTGGGAAAAACAAAAATAGGAGGATTCCAATAACTCAGGGAGAGAACTGGCAAAGGAGGGTTAGTTAACCTGAAGTCTGCATCCCTAGAAGACTCCCTTTTCCTCCACTGAAGACAAAGTTTCAAAGATAAAGCTGCTGGAGTTTCCTAAGCTGGATCCTGCCACAGACAAGATGTGGGAACTGTGATGAATCACACTGAAGTTCTGATTCCGAAATTCAAATGGAATGGAAAATGTATATGTTGATCAAAGGTGATTATATCTGAATAAAAGCTGTTTATCTCAGAATAAAAAGAGTAAATAAATACTGCACTGCATCAGCACCTTCTCATTCCTACCTCTATTTCACCCCATAGTTAGTGCTGTGCTGTTTTCAGTTGACAACATGAGCAGTTTAGCCTTTACTCTATGGCCAGTGCAAATCATTATGGTTCAATGGTTTTAAATTTATGCTGATTTGCTTCTGCTGGCCCTGGGGACATGGTGTTCTGGTAGCAGCTTTGCAACTACTTAAGATCAGTTCCAGGCAAATAGTCCTACTTCAAAATGCCATCAGTATTACTTCTCCCATTGCCTTATCTTTCAGCTCCATGATAAAACCTTGAGATAGACTCTAAGACTGATCCAGTGGAAGCACAGTGGTTAGACAGCACTGAAGATAGCTATACATTTATTTACAAGGATGCTGTGATCTTTCATATGGTATCTTGACAACAGACAGGTATATGATGGTAACTTACTGCTGGAATTTGTCACTGGTGTTACTTCCCTACAAACTGCAAGTGCACAGCACAAAATGACAAATTAAGGAATCATGAAAGGAAAGGCATTTTCACCCCCTCATGTGTAGAAAGAAAATCTTACTTCTCTGGGCCGGATGCCTTCCCAGACAATCCCTTCAGATCAATGGCAAAACAGGAATAGGATAATACCGATTTTTCTAATTGCTAAAATGTTAGGAAGGAGAAAATCTGTTCTCCTTGGTTCTGTCTCCTGAGATGTGCCATTGTATCAAAATATTAGCAACTGAATATGATATTGCTAAACTATGTATTTAACAATTTTTTTGTTAGAAATCAATAACTAAAATGAATATAAGCTATAGAAAGACCCATATAAATACCTGGTACTTGCTTTTCCAACAAATGGCTGTTATTATTTTGCAGGTATCCTTTAATTATTATCATAAACTTATTATCATGCTTACTGGCAGCTTATTAATTATATGGATGCTTCAATCTTGGTCTCTGTAACACTGATTTAACAGTGTCTAAAGTCTAGTGTCTAGAATCTAGTGTCTAAACTTCTTAGACATTTCTGATAGTCTCACTCAGCTCTCTGTCAGCATTCCCTGAATAAATATCCCTTTTTTCTCTCTTTTTTTTTTTTTCTGTGACAAAAGACTTGGTCAAAGCTATAAAAACAAAATTATCACTTTCTTCCATGACAGAAGACACCACCACATTTTTTCATACCAAAGGGTATCAGGAGCCTTTTGATTAACTTCAGTGTGAGCAAGGTCATTCCCAGGATCTCACAGTATCCATCCCTTTGCTTGCTGAATTATAGTTATTTTGTATTATTTAGTTAGGTACAGACTATTTTCATTAGTCGTTTTCATTCATGACAAGGATGATTTCACTAGCTTCTGATGCTGATTTAGATTCATAACTGTTACTTATAATTAATTGGTAATGATGGCTATTAGTGCCTAGCTGGCATTTCTCTCTTCTTTGCTAAATGCTAACAAGGTCTATCACAGGAAAAGGGACTTGTCTTAGGCAGGAATTGCCTCATTTTAACAAATAAGGCTCAACAGTGCTATTAACTTTCCTACTACACGTACTGAGCACTGCCTCATAGAAAGTAAAATCGAGGATACAAAGATTTTTTTGTTTTTCACAGCTATTTGCAAATACAGCCTCATTCATCCTTTCTCTTCCTCTTAGTCTTCCTCCCATACAGAAATGAGCCACAGAGAAGTATTTCTAGTAGCAGGTTTATGCAATAGTAAGGACAGGCGATGAGGCATCAAGCTAAATTCTGTTCTCCAGTGTTTTAAAAACAAAGTCTTTCATGGATGTAAAAGGAGCTATTCCAGATGTGAGCTGGTGTAGCCAGCCACTGAAGTCCAGCTTTCCCCATTTCCATCATATACTAGGCTAACCACAAAGAGCAGTTGCAGATAGGCACCACAGGCCTGAAAACAACAAAGTATGCAGACAATAGGGAAACTTATGCCACGTATCCAGCATTTCAGAAGGCAATTCTTCCCCATAAAATTCATTGGTTTTACAGATGAGACAGAATGCAAATGGCATAAATTAATGCATTTCAACTGGGGCATGGTAGTTCAATTTTTCTTTCACTTTTGGATTTACCTTGCTACCCACAGCAGAAGAAACAAAGGCATTTTTGCTATTACCCCTGAAACATAACATCCTCTTCTTTCAACACTGTAGCAGTTTATCTTAAGCAGACCTTATCAAGTAGCTGCTTCACGGGACCTGCTCTTGCTTTGATTTTGGACAACTAGAGAGCACACAGATGTGCAATCAGAAAGGCATGTGAAAAAAAAAAAAGAAAAGGCAATGAGCAGGTACCTGTTGTTTCAATTGCCTAAGTGCAAGGTGGAAACTAGATACACAAAGGGGAATTTCTGGATTTTGGAGCAATGTTCACTATGTCCCCTCAACCTGGTTAAGAATCCTAAGTAGGATGGAGCAGTAAGAGGGAAAGACAAGATATCAACTATTTTTCCCCAGAAAACAGGGATTTTTCTGGTAATTTTTCCAATTTTTTGTATAAACACTCTCCAAAGTAGTTGAGGAAAAGTCATGTGCCAAGGAGTCCATTAGCGTAGTGGAAACAGAACAGGCAAAGAAGGTTGAAAAACCAGTATGGTGTGAGGGAGCCTTGGGCAGATGCTGTGAATTTTGCATTTCATGGTCTTGGTTTGTAAAGAAGCACTTACTAATTATTCATGTATTTACAAATTTAAGAAGAATCAGAAGAATCTATTCATTGCAATACCATATACAAGCTCCTTCCGAATGAGGCAACCAAGGGCATTATGTAATAAATTCTATGCACTGGTTAGTATTAGATACTCACTAATGCTTTAAACTGAGATATCAACAGTACCCTGGGGGACATAAAGAAGGACTACAATGCCCTGGGAGAGCTGGTTAGGATCTCTGGAGCTCAGATTGCTTTTTCATCCATTCTCCAAGATACAGGGGAGGACCTTAAAAAAGCTAGGAGGATAGGACAGGTTAATAAATGGTTACAAGAGTGGCGTCATAGTCAAGGGTTTGGGTACCTTGAACACGGGACTGGAGTTTGTAGGTCAGGTCTACTGGGGGATGGTGGACATGCTCTGATAAATAAGGGGAAGAGTGGGCTTGGTAGGAGGCTTGCCAGACTTGTCAAGGATGCTTTATCTAGATGTGTTGGGGGAGGGAGGCATTGTTCCATCCCAACACGCCCAGTTGCTTGCCACCACCTATAAAAAATGTTCGGTATGACGTAGCGACATTCCAGCTGCTCCGACCTCATTTGGAGCTTGGTTCAGGTGTCTCTAATACAAACACCCGTAGCATGGGAAATAAACAAGAAGAAAAACAAGAAGAATTAGAGATGTGTGCCCATCTGCGGGGGTATGATATAATAGGCATCACAGAAACATGGTGGGATGGCTCCTATGACTGGAGTGTTGGGATGGAAGGTTACAGGCTTTTTAGGAAAGACAGGCCTGGTAGGCAGGGAGGGGGAGTTCCCTTTATGTTAGGGATAGGCTGGAGACTATGGAACTCTCTCTGGGGACAGGTGAGCAGTTAACAGAGAGTTTGTGGGTCAGGGTTAAAGGGAGAACAGCGATGGGAGACATAACTGTGGGGATCTGTTACAGACCACCTGATCAAGAGGATTCTGTGGATGAAGCACTCCACAGAGAAATAGGAAAAGCCTCATGCGCACAGACCCTTGTTCTCATGGGGGACTTCAACCACCCTGACATCTGTTGGAGCGACGGTAGGGCCTGGCACAAGCAATCCAGGAGGTTCCTCAATTGCGTGGATGACAACTTCTTTCTGCAAGTAACAGAGGAGCGGACAAGAAGAGGTGCCCTGCTTGACCTCGTGCTCACCAACAGGGAAGGGCTTGTTGGAAATGTGACGCTCCAGGGCAGCCTTGGATGCAGTGATCATGAGATGGTAGAATTGGAGATCCTCAGGATGGTGAGAAGAGCGTGCAGCAAACTCACTGCCCTGGACTGCAAGAGAGCAGACTTTGGCCTCTTCAGGAACCTGCTTAGTAAGGTTCCATGGGATATAGCCCTAGAGGGCAGGGGGGCCCAAGACTGTTTGATATTCAAGGACCACCCATTGCAAGCTCAGGAGTGTTGCATCGCGACAAGAAAGAAGTACAGCAGGAGGGCCAGGAGACCTCTTTGGATGGATAAGGAGCTACTGAGGAAAATTCAAAGGAAGAAAGAAGCTTATAAAAGGTGAAAGCAAGGACAGGCAGCCTGGGATGAATACAGGGATGTTGTCTGGGAAGCTAGGGAACACATAAAGGAAGCTAGGGAACACATAAAGGAAGCTAGGGAACACATAAGGAAAGCTAAGGCCCAGTAAGAATTAAACTTAGCTAGAGATGTTAAGAATAACAAGAAGGGATTCTAGAGGTATATTGCAAATAAAAGACAGACCAGGGACAACTTAGGTCCCCTCCGGAAGCTATCAGGTGAACTGGCTATGCAGGATTTGGAGAAGGCTGAGGTTCTGAACAACTTCTTTGCCTTGGTCTTCAACAGGAAAGACTCTGACTGCACCACCCAAGTCTTGGAAGTCAGACACAGAGATTGTGAGAATGAAGACCTTGGGCCCACTGTAGGAGAGGATCTGGTTTGAGACCATCTTAAGAACCTGAACGTGCACAAGTCCATGGGACCTGATGAAATCCGTCCACAGGTCCTGAAGGAGCTGACAAATGAAGTTGCTAAGCCACTGTCCATCATATTTGAGAGATCATGGCAATCAGGTGAAGTTC
>NDXB01015780.1:0-14260 GCA_002631895.1 Agapornis roseicollis | reverse complement strand
TGTAGGACCTTGCACTTGGCATGGTTGAACTCCATGAGGTTGGCATCAGCCCAGCTCACAAGCGTGTCCAGGTCCCTCTGGATGGCATTCCTTCCCTCCAGCGGATCCACCCAACCACACAGCTTGGTGTCATGCACAAACTTGCTGAGGGTGCACTCAATCCCACTGTCCATGGCAGCCACAAAGATGTTGAACAAGACCGGTCCCAACCCCGATCCCTGAGGGACACCACTCGTCACTGGCCTCCAGCCGGACACTGAGCCGTAAAAATAATTAATAATAAACTGAATAAAGTTTAGTCGTGTTTATTGTTAATATTCCTTCTTGAGGTTCAGCTGATCATTCAGGGAATGTGATAGTGGTTTTGCACCTGAATTAGCTACAATTCTAAACAGGAAAGACAGAAAACAGGCCCAGGTAGTGAGCATTCAGTAATTAAGAGACTGGTTCACAAATGACATTTGAATGTAGGTCTGAGGCTTTGTACCAAGAACAAGCAAATACCCTGGGAGAAGAAATTGGTCACCAAGTATTCAGTCCTAGTGACTAATGGAAGATAAATGTTATGAGAGAAACATTCAGGACATGTAGAATCTAAAAAAATTCTTCCGAATATTGCTTTTTGCAATATTTAATCTCCAGATCTGTTAGGTAATTGTAACTGCAATTACATGAATAAATGACCTTAACTGCATGAGAAAATGATAGAATTTCTGAGTTACCTTCTGGCTGTTTAAATATCCTGGAGGATATTTGTCTTGAGGAGATAAAACACATAAGCTGAATTGTCTCCAGCACAGGTAGGCTAAGCACTGGGGAAGGAGTCTAGCTGAGACACATTTCTGGTTAGGTCATTTAATAAGAAATGCTAGAGGTGGTGTGTCTACTGTCCTTCACATTGTTTTTCTTCACTCCTTGCATGGATTACAGCTTGACTACAATGGAAGAGTTGAGACTTCTCCTTCCTGCTACTTTGCCAATGCATTTATCATGTTTTATTTATGACTTCTGTTCCTAATCTGGAAACTCCTGCTTCTAGGAAATATAGGCCAAGTAACCAATTTCTTCTCAATGACTTTGTGGTAAATTAGAATCACATAAAACCTAACAGTGAGAAAACCTTAAGCAAAGCTAATGTGAAGAAATAAGTAAGCAGATTTAGGACTTCTGTAAGTAAAACCATGAGAAGGACTTGCTCAGAAAACCAAGCTAAGCTGTATTTTATTTTGTGATACATGAATCAGAAATAACTTAGTCTGAGTGGGTGCTTTCTAATGAAGCCTCATTAGCAGTTTATTATATAGCCATATTGAGGATCAAGTCCTACAAGAGACCGAGCAGTGAGAATTATTCTGAATTTTCTCTGGCTCAGGCCAATTGTTTTCCTAGGCAGTAATTAATGAAAGGTCTGGTTAGGAATCATGAGCTTTTAACGTAACAATGAGCAGGTATTCCACCTAAGGGTGTAGCACAGATGCCCAAAAGTAATTTGCATTAACAGACAGCACCTAGTCTCAATAAGAACAATTCAAATGGAGTTATGTTTTAGCCTATGCTTCTAGAGTGCTGGTCACACTTTAATGAATTGCTAAATAAGTACAATGTCTCCTGTAGACATCAATAAATTTTGGATTAAGATTATTTGATCAGCAGTTGTTCTCTTTATCTGAGTTTGAGGCATGAAACGATGTTTCAACATAGCACACCAATTTAATCTCTCTAAAACTCAGCACATGCTTAGCATTAGTCATGGAAAATTTACATGGAAAGATATTTTTGTTTGTTTGTGGCAGGGTAATTTCCCACAGCCCAGATTTCTTTGTCTCTTGGAATATACTAATGCTACCCGGTTAATTCCTGTCATTAAACCCTGAAGCATTTACTAAAAGGAAAAAATTATAATTCTATCCCTTACACAGAACTGAGAACTTGCTAGCCTAAGATTAGGTAGAGCCCATTAGCATGTGCACAAGTACTTAATTACATTAGTGATGCAAATGTTTTGCAAGATTATGGTTTTGTAAACAAAATGATCTTGCTATTATAGAGACTTTGTGATAACTGCAATATGAATAAGTCTCAGAGTCTATGAGAAATGGGGCACACTATGATGTTTGGTGCCTAAACCAAGCTTTTCTTTAAAATCCATTGAATCCACAAAACAGTATTAAAAAAATCCACTGTTTAATTTTACACGGTGGATTCTGTAAGAAAATGTATTCTGAATTTATCCTTTTTCTGAATGGATTACATTGCTGCAGTTCTATTATAGTTTAGTTAATTTTTTCCTAGCTAAGCTTTGGGATGTTCTAAATCCCCAACAATCAAAACCGCGTGTGAGTACAGAACCTCCACCACTACAGCTTGGGATATGGACTCATACATTTAATTTACAAAACATTATCAAATATATTATATGGCATGAAATACGCTGCAATGAATAGTTAGAATCCTCGGGAAACAGGGGACCATTTCACAATTACTCCTGGCAGATTACAGTCTGCATATTGAATATTGGTGGTTCTTACATATCTAAAATGGTGATATCAATTTCTAGCCATCTGAAGCTGTTTAGTAAGTTCTTAGATTTCTATTTTAACATTGAAGTTTTGATTATAATTTTCTGTTAGTGACACTTCTTGCTTTCCTTTTTTTCAGCCATCTCCATGTTTTTGCTCAATTCCATGGGAATCTTAGGTGAAAAAAAGATAACAAATTTGACTGTAAAATACTTCTATTGCTTAAATATTCTTGCTTGACTAGAAAATAAGTGAACTTGAGGATAACTCTTTTTGATGACTTTTATAACTCAGCATGGTTTTTGCTTGGGGCAGCCATCCCAGCCTTACAGTTATCAGTACCTTTCTGTCAGGGCACAGCGAGGGCTGGCTGTTCCCTAAGGGAGAGGGAGCTGGGAGCAAGTCATGATGTGAAAGGCATTTATGTTGTAGGACATGTAAGAGTTCAGGGAGTAAAGGGGAAGGGGGGGGGAGGGTAGGGAGGCTGGAGGGGAGAGAAGTTAAGTTCATGCAAATTACAATGTACTAGGATGCATAGTTTCTCCTGTAAGGCTCATGCCCCTTCCCTGTGTGAGCAGGTTGTGAGCTGAGGAATGCCAAAGTATTATGTAAAAATAGTGTATAATCAGTTAAGCCATAATAAGACTTTTACATAAAGAAGCAGAAAATGTTTGTCTACCAATACACGAGAAATTTCTCTTGCAACTGTGAAATTGTGATTTCGATAACTGTCTTCACCCCCCCATTGTTTACAGCAGGACTTGAAGAGTTTTCTCAAATGGAAGACTTCTCAAAACTCACCAATCCTGTTTTTCATTGGTCTGCGAGCTCTAAATCTGTGACCCATTTGTTCTGGGTTTCAGTATTTTCATCACAAGCCAATGGAAAGTTGGTATTTTGTAACGAATGTGCTAGGGCAGCCGGAGCTTCGATAGGTGCCTTTTATTACTTGAAGTCTAATTGAAATTACTGTTTTCTGAGAAGATAACAAGCCTGGGTGTGTGTCCAGAAGCCCTGTACAACCTCCAGCAGTTCATGGCCTCTATGCTGTAACATACCACGAGGAGACCAATTCTGAAACATTTGTTGGGAAGATGGCCAAAATTTTTTCTGAGGAATCCAGCCACTGCAAGAGAAACCATGATTTTAACCACATTTAATAAATAAAGAAATATAACTGCATTTAACAAATGTGAAGTATTTATTTATTTAATAAATAAATATATACATCTAAATAGTGACAGAATTTGCAAGCAATTTCAATGAAACTACAGTGACTGAAAGGCAGAGACAGGTTGGACGGGGCTTTGAGCAACCTGGTCTAGTGGAAGGTGTCCCTGCCCATGGCAGGGGGTTAGAACTAGATGATCTTTAAGGTCCCTTCCAACCCAAACCATTCTATTGTTATCTTAACGATTCTTAGCGTGGTTTGTGTCATAGTGGATGACTGGGGGACTGGAGCATCTCCCATACAAAGACAGGCTGAGAGAGTTGGGCTGTTCAGCCTGGGGAAGAGAAGGCTGCGTGGAGACCTCAGAGCAGCCTTCCAGTATCTGAAGGGGGCCTATAGGGATGCTGGGGAGGGACTCTTCATTAGGGACTGTAGTGACAGGACAAGGGGTAACGGGTTCAAACTGAAACAGGAGAGGTTTAGATTGGATCTAAGGAAGAAATTCTTTGCTGTGAGGGTGGTGAGGCACTGGAATGGGTTGGCCAGGGAGGTTGTGAGTGCTCCATCAGTGCCTGGCAGTGTTCAAGACCAGGTTGGATGAAGCCTTGGGTGGCATGGTTTAGTGTGAGGTGTCCCTGCTTGTGGCAGGGGGTTTGGAACTGGATGATCTTAAGGTCCCTTCCAACCCGAACTATTCTATGATTCTATGTAATACTGGGCCTTATATTTATTCCAAAGTTTTGTGATAGTCTAAATATTATTCTTTGAAATCACATCAGAGAAAGTAGAAGACATAAAAAGACTATTGTATGTTTTATTATGGAAAAACAAAACGTTAAACTGCTCTAACTCCAAGTTTCCTTATGATATATGTTGGCATATGTACCTGTAGATGCATATATGTGCATGCATGCATGTAGTGCCAGATCCTCAGCTGATGAAAACAACAGCTATTACTTACAACAACTTGATTTTTCACAGAATGTGTATTTGCCTGGTAAGGACACATACAATGTCACAAGTATAAATAATTAACAATACTATCATTTCTGTATTGAAGTCTAAACACAAATGTGTGTATATATACACATGGAGATGTACATAAATATATTTATATAAACAAACATGCGAGAGACTGGTTTGCAGCTCTAAGAGTCTATTTATCTATGTAATTTCGAACAATTTCTGTAATACCATGATGCTTTACTGCCATGAAACTCATTTCATATTCCATCAGTCCCTTTGAAAATGATGAAGTGAGATCATTTACCCTGTTCTTGCTAATGGGCTGGGCTTTTTATTCTTACTACAACAAAATGACAGAATAGCTTGGCAAATTCATATCCATTACTACAACAGATGTACCACAGTGATACTAGTCAGATCATGTTTAATATTTGCGCTAATAAAGAAAAATATTCTGTCATTTGACATGGTCTGAAATGAGAATAGTTAGCATATTTTCTTTCTCTTCTGCAAAGGCTCATGGTCTGCTGAAAGTACACCTGACCTTCAAATTCCACTTCTTTTTGTGAGAACTGCTGCAAAGTTCAAGAATGCTTAGGCACGTATGACTTTGTTTGGGGCTTCTGGAAGTCTGAAGATACCTGTTTTAGCATGAGGTTATAATTAATAATATTTTGCAGGCATCCAAATGTCTCTAAGCCTCCTGCAAAATTTAATTAATGCTTATAATAACCTGGAGGAGTAATCATGGGAGAGAAAGGAAATTTTTCACATGAATTGAAATGCAGCTGTCCTTGCCTGGCATGTAACAGCTGTTTAACAGGAGGTGGAAGCACACTTTAAGGCAGAAGATGAGCTGAAAACAAGAGGAAATTTCACTAGTAAACATATAGCATCCAAGGTTGGTTGAAGGGTAGAAATCATGGTACATGCTCTATTGACTATATCATGATTCCATATGCCTGGCTTATGATAACTGTAGTTGTAGATGGATTAGAGAAATAGGCACTTTAGTGATGGATACCTTCTATGCACTTGGATAGGCAGATAATGGATTAAATGAATCACATGCAAACAAAATTATACTTTCATAAAAAACACGCCCTGAACAGTACTTCTGATTTCCCCAATATGAACACAGCATCAGAAATCAGAGTAAATCTATTCTACTAGTTTCGAAACAGTCTTTTGAGGCTGTGTGGAGGAGCAGAAGCAATATTTGTTTAGAATAAAGCTGTAATTTCAGTTCTCACTTAATAAGATGTCAATGTAAAATCAAAATAGGGTAATTTCCTATTATAAGACTGGTACTGATAGAGGTTTTTCTAAAACATTTTGGAGGCCTGGTTTGCAGTAGTGTCTGGAGGTCTTTGTGCAGAGCAATTCTCCATCATATGCACTTTAGATATGATGAGCATGCATGTTGGTGTTATCAGAGCTATTCCTGCATATAGAATAATCCCTGGAGGTTTTGGCAGTGAATGGATTCAAGAAAGGTGGATTGTCATCATAAAAAGACAGTCAACAATCCCAGTTTTATTGGAATTGGAGGATCTGCCTGTACTGCTCTTGTTGGGGAACCTTCAGAGATTTACAACAGGCACAGGCCCATAGTCTGCACCTTTGAACGGCTCTGGATGTTGATATGATTTTAATAAAACATCCATTGTAGTTCACTTTCATTAATGTCATATTAAAGGCTTAGAAGCTAATGCAATTCTCCATTTTCTGCTGTTGTAGTTCATACAATATTAATATATTAAATACCATTACTTTCAAATGACTTATGATAAAGGGAGTCGGCAATATTACACTGGGTTAGTTCATTTAAAGAGACATGCTTCTACTGCAGGGTGGTAGTGGAAATAGTATTTTGACAAACAGCTATAAAACAAGGAAAAGTCCTACTTTACAGTATTAATCCATCAGGAAGCTTTCAGGGATTCATCTTGTCTGAAATATTCATAGGCAGCAAAATGTCCTGAATGCCCTACAGAATTTGTGCAGAGTCAGGCGGGTGATTGATAGTGAAGTTCTGTTCTGAGTCACTCACAGTATGTAATTCTATTTGTCTTGCCAAACACTAAAGAGCAAGCAACTCATAAAATGTAAAGGTAACGGGGCTCATATTTTCCCCCATTTAAGAAAGAACCTGGTGTCTCCACTTCACTGTACTTCACTGAATGTAACAAATTTCCATTAAATCAAGGGAGAAAGGCACAGTGCTCCTAGCAGAGCACTTAGAAGCTGTATGAGGCAGGTGCCATTTATTGTGTCATATATATTTGTGTACATGATTTCAAAAAACTTCTCCACGATTTTACATCATAAACGTCAGAGATAAATCAATAGATAGCTCTTTCATTTCATTTATAATGACTTTGAAAATATATTGAAGATCCTACCATACAGTCCTCAAGCAAAAAATCTAGCAGTACCAATGCTTCACTGAAATACCTTTTAAGTCTGGAAATACTACCTTAATTTACCTGGTTATGCTATGACAAAGGAGGTAATAAAATGAGGTAATAACATCAGGTTTGGTTACCTACTTTCGTAAAAATGCCGTGTGGTTTTTGGTTCTGTTGGGGTTTGGTTGGTGATTTTTTGTTTCCCCCAAGGAAATGCTGGTCATGTTTGTATGCCCCATCTGTTCTGCAAACTGTTCTAGGGAAAAAGACCTGGACTGCTAAAAAATATAAATTAAAGATGAAGTGGCAGCATAACCTTTTTTCTCATTTTGAGATAGACTATCAAAACAGTTGGACATTTTACATAGAGATTATTTTTTGTTTTGGCTGGTGTGTATGTAGCAGTTTTCCCAGTGGGTCTCAAGTGATGGTACACAACCATCCTTCTTTCTGCTGAGTCCCGCTGCATCTCTGTGAAAACCTGTTTTGACAGAACTCGTACAATGTCCTCCTGTCAGGATACTGCTGGAAATAAAACCCAGCTGTACCCAAGGGTGATCTATGTGTTCTCTAGTTTCAGAGCTGGCACACTCAGCACCACGCTGATGCGGAAGAAACCTAGTCATGAAATACTGAAAGTGTCCTATGTGTCATCCTTTGCAGCCCTCAAAGGTTATTACAGCTGATTCTCACCAACCCAGTAAATTAATTAAAAACTAGTAGAGGTCCTCACTGGCTTCCTCAGGAATTCACAGCATTCCTTAAGAAAGTGAATAGGTAACTTGTTGATTTCCCTGCTACTTTAACACTAATAAGGTACCCAGTGACAGGCAGGTGGCTTGTGCTGGCTATTACTATGTATGACCTGAACACCTGCTGAAGAAGACTGAAAACCCTACTCCAGTCCTCGGCAGGGATAAAACTATTTCCTGATCCCAGCTGGTAGGCTGCACATCCCAGATGAAATCTGGGAGACAGAGAGCTCAAACTGCTGGAAACTTGTTGACCTTGTTAGTGGGAACATTATGTATCACTGCATTAGAAATGTGCCCCATGTTTCCTAAGCATGGGTGCTGTAGGATGTAGAAAGAGAAATATGCACACTCAGAGACCTTATTTTTATACCAATTCAGTAAATTCAGCTATTTCACCTCTTCTGAGATCAGCTGAGTCTGTGAATGGCTCTGTCATGTTTCGTTTCCTTCCACTTCACACAAGAATCGGGTAGTGCAACTGGAACTACATTTGTGCAAGACTGAAAATTACTCTTTCTTGATGCAAAGTGATAATTTAAAAATGTGTTTAGAGATAAATCAAGTTGCGGTTCAAAGAAAAGGAAAAGTAGAGAAAAAGGGGATTAAAAAGAAAAAGCAATGAGCGGCTTATACACCCCATACAGAGGGAAAGGCAGATTAGAGGCAGGAAGGAAAACGGGGAAATTAAGAATAGAGGAGTGCAGAACAACAGAGAAAACAACTCTCTGCCTATAAACCAATCGTTTCTTATTCAGCAGCATCTTTCCGTTGCCCGACGATATTTGTGTTTAGACAATGTTCATGTTCGCTGCTTTATTGAGTAATACCCTGTTGTTTGGGTTGGTTTTCTTTTTTACAAAAATGTGTTATTTCACTTGCATTTTTTCACCGTTTGCCTACTTCTGCCTGTTAAGTCGGACGAGTGGAGGAGAGTGTGATGCTTTCTTCTTTTATATACCACAATTTTTATGCTGGAAATATGCACGGCACAAAATAGCTCATAGAATTGCCCCAAATTATTCAATAACTCAGCCTTCCAAATGTGGTCTAGATGAACCAACAAATATACTATGAATGCAGAAGTGTCTCCACATGCAAGCCTGTTTTTTGTGCTCTTATTCCTCTAAGCCTCATTGAAATCAGTAATGCAAGTCTACTCTTTCAATCAGCAGCAGAGACAATTGAAAAAATGGCAAAAAACAATAAGCTGTAAAAGTAGGATTAGTGCCTTCTGGCAAGATATTAATGGTACTGATTATATTCATGTCTCAATAAAGAATCAATGGGCCAGATCTTCAGCTGATATAAAGTGATGTCAGCAGAGCTGTGCTGCTTTAATATGTCAAGTGAAGATCATATTCTATTTAAGGAAAGCCATGTTGTATTCTTAGTTCCAGAATCTAATTACCTGGAAATACTGGAGAACAGAAAAGTGTATTACTTAATAGGTCTATGTTTGAGCAGATGAAGGGCTTTTTGCCTGCTATTAGTACTCTAGAGTGCACTGTAGCTAAACAGGAGACTTGTGAAAGGCACAGTTGGCTAAAAATAAGTGAGCTGCTTCTCTGCTTAAAATGTGAAAATAGAAGAAGGGATAAAACTCACACCCAATATTGCCTGGATTCCATCATGAGGCCCATGTAGCTCCTACTCTGTGATCAGGCTGCTGGTTGAAACTAACTGCTGCTTAATTCCAGTGTGGCTGGCACCAGTGTGTGATAAGGTCAAAAGAGAGACTTGGGTTGTGATTTCTGTGCACTGGGCAAGTGTAAAGGAAGGTAGTAGAAATGCCTTCTTGTGGGCAAAACTGTATGGTAAAAAGGTTAATTACGTACACCGTGCCAGCAGGGTAAGAACAGCATGTGTTCATAACGGGAGTTAGGCTCCTGCTGAGGAATATGATCAAGGTAAAACAAATGCCAAGAGACTGATAAAACAATGCAAATTATGATACTTGCCTAGTTTGATAAAGCAGATGGAACAGGGGAGAAATACTAATAAGGTGAGGTCATTCTATGAGGATGTCACTGTAAGGAGGCAAGAATATTAACAACAAAGCTTGATAAGGGACGAGAAAGGAATTATCACATGAATAGAATACACATTTACACAGAATGCAGTTATAGGTACATGTTGAAATATTTGGATGAGAGCTTTAATGAAGAGCTCAGTAAAGGTGAACAACCACTGGTTAAGCTCACTGTTGAGGAACCAAATACTTACAAGTTCCAAGAGGCATCAGGAATGTTCAAACAACAGATCAACCCACTGATTTCCACTGAAGTACTGAGCTGGCTAAAGGAGAAGACAAGCAAACTGTCTCTACGTTAATTTTGTTTGTTTAGAGGTTTGAAAAGAAACCAGAGGACTTTCAGAGAGAAGTGGCTATAGACACAGTTTTGAAGAGGGAAGACAGAACTGGAGAAATCTGAAGGTATTCTGTTCCTATTTATGCCCAATAGCAACCTATCTCTGAGGCCTGTTTATGCTGACTGATTCATCCTAGAAAGACAATGTAAGTCAGATTATTGTAAAATCAATATGAATTCCAACAGATGTTCAAATTTACCTACTACTTGAGAAAAGTAAGAAATAGAACCAGAATACTCATAGAATTATAGAATTATATGTATACATACTGGAATAGAAATATATCATTTTCAGAAACAGGTAATCAGATCCCATGCGATAACTTGTGAGATACAAAGAAATAATTGAGAAGTTCTTAATAAAGGGATTACATTGCCCTGGTTGTGCATCTCTCACTCAGAAAAGCTGCAAAAGCAAGGAATAGCATTTGTGTTTTGGTTTATAGCTGGCTGTCAGATTTGGACAAATCTGAATAGACAGTCATAACCCTCGGTTTCAGTACTGCAATAATCTGCTATCTAGGAGCATTAGTTACTATTAAAAATTTGTGAGGGAGGGAGTTTATGCATGAACAGAGCTCAAATACGTCTCTTATCCACCTGTGGAGAATTCTACCTTTAGTTACTAAGAAAGACCCTGTTTTAGTTGTACCAAGCCAGGTGTTCCATATGAACATGAAATTAGTCACTCCGCTATGGAAGAAAATAGAAGAGTACAGACAAGTACATGGAAAAAAATGGATTAGATTTTTTGTGCATAATCAGGCAATATGGGGAGACAAAGTTACAACAGGAAGTGACAGGAAGTCTATGCAAATCCACACATAGCCAAAAAAGCAGAACCCAGCCTAGCTTGGAATAATGAAGAGAGATTAGATAAGCGCCTTTAGGAAGGGTCTTATGATGATGGTATTAGATCCCACGTCCGTTGAAGAGAGGGGTGGACGTCACAGGGATATCTAAAAGCAGCGAGTATGCCTGACCAACAATAAGAAAAATACCCCAATATATAGCAGAAGAAGGTAGGATTAGTCTGTGAAAGAGGTCATCTGAGGCCTACAGAGCCAGGTCCCAAGTGAGCAGTGAATTTCAGCAGGCCTCAGGAATGGTAAATAAATTTTCTCTATATGTGCCTCCAGCACTAGAACTGAAGGTCAGGCTGATGAGGAGGCTGTAACAAATGCCCTGACTCATGTGGGAAGTCTTCTCTGGTGAAGGAACTTTCTTGACACAGTAAATAAATGTGAGTGTAGCAGCTAAACATAGAAGAGCTGATCGCAGCAAAAAACTAGCCATTGACTTAGATTTTGCAAACCGCTTAGTGAAATAGCTGTGATTTTTTGTCTTCAGATGCTGTTTGAACATAATTTTGGTACTGCCTAACCAACTGACCCTTATATGCATATCCTTATGCAATATTTCTGCCTTTGTTCTATTACCATAACCATCATCACCCCTATCCCTTACCTCTGTTACAATACTTTTTCACTGGAGATCTACTTAATCACACATATACTTTTAGAGAACTTGTTATCTCTTCTATTTAAAAAGAAAATGTAGTCTCTCACTCCTCTTTTTGAACAGCTGCTTTTCTTTCCTGACAATGGCTGACACAGAACAAAGATTCCCTTCTCACAGAGATATTTTTTTGCTTACCACATTATCCACAGCTTCCCTGTTTTTCACCTTCGGTATTTTGAAAGGCAGAAGCTGAACTGGGTTCGATGCATTTCATTTCATCTGAGAAATAAAAGAAATACAGGGTGGAAAGCTTAGAGATGGACAAAAGGTTATTGGAGGCTATGAATCCTCTTGCAGGTTTGTCTTCTGTAAGGCTTTTCTCTTCATATTAAAAGCTGATCATTCAATAAATAGTGTAGCAGAGAAAAAATACTCAGAATTTGCTTTTTCTATGTTCAATAAATATTATAGTTCTAGGATATGCTATCATTTCATAAACCTATGCAGAGGACTATCTTGACTGTTATACTATATATATATGTATGACTATATACAATTTGACAAATATGTTTATATATGTGTTTATATCTCTGGTATACAAATTGATTGCAGGGTATAATTTACAGAAAAGAACACAGTCTCTTGCCAGATACAGGGGCTGCTGCTTCCCTGTGAAAGGTACAGGAATTTCTTCACCCTGTGGAGCTGTTTGTTTTAAAATCGTAACAAATGGAAATAAAACCTTTTCTGATCACTTGCACTTTGTGTGTGGTATCTGACAAGTCCATTCCCAACAATTTCTCTTGATGTTATTCTCCCTCCAAATACAGAGAATGTTACTATTTTGTCTGACTTGCAAGAGTTTAGGGATGCATTTTCACTTCCTTCCCATGGGGCATTGTTATCCTTTAGCAACTCTATTGTCTGCTGTAGCAGAAGGAAGCTTATCACTTTGATGTGGATTCCTTTTAAAGCAATACAGAGCATTAAACTGGTGATCCAGACCTGCAGAGAGTCAAAACCAAACAGTGCTGTTTCAGAGAGCATTCTTGAGTTCAGCTTCAGGAAATACAATTATTGCAGCCAAAGGATAGAATAGCAACATTAAATTTTATCTTTTGGTGGGTGACTTAAAAATTAATGATATGAATGGCACATAACTGAGAGCATATCATCCTTAAAATTAAACCATGACTCACCTGGTTAAGAAAATATTATTTTCTTAAAATTCACACAAATTATCTACTTCAGCTTAATTTTGAAAGAGAAAGATGATAAGTGAATGGGAACTACAATTACACTTTGGTTGAGGCTTAATTATTGGGAGCCACCAGAACTTTCATTCTGCATGTTATTAATCTTCTTCTACTGAAATTGGTTTAGCAAATCATATTTCGCATTTTTCTGCTTGTGTTTGGCAGCTGAATCCAAATTCTTCGTGATGAAATTGGTTGCTCTGGTTTACTCTTGTCTATGTGGCTGAAAAGTTAAATCACACCCAGTTGCCACCTCTTTTGGCACAATTGTATATGAACGGAAAGACCAGAATTGTAGCTACCAACTAAGAAAGAAATGAATTATTTCTGCAAGAATACATCTCGGCAGTATCATGTTTTTCTGCATCAGTTGGATTTAGTAGTAAAGCTACTAAATCCATCGACTAAATGTCGACGAATAAAGTAGAAACCTGCTTCTGAAAACCTTCACTGGAAACATGTAAGTGTTGGATATGAAACCCTGGTGAATGGTCAGGCCCTGGAGGACAGTCAACAGCGGTGTACCACAGGGATTGATGCTGGGACCAGTGCTGTTTGACATTAACGATCTGGAGGAGGGGACAAAGTGCACCCACAGCAAATTAGCAGGTAATAGAAAACTGGGAGGAGTGGCTGATACAGCAGAAGGTTGTGCTGCCATCCAGAGGGACCTGAGTGCGCTGGAGAACTGGGCTGAGAGGAACCTCTTGAACATAACAGAGAAATGCAAATTCCTGCAGCTGGGGAGGAATGTGCTGGGTCTACCCAGCTGGAAAGCAGCTCTGTAGAGAACCTTGGGCTTATGGTAGACAAGCTATTCATGAGCCAGCAGTGCACTCTCACAGCAAAGGACAACAGCATCCTTGGCTGCATTAGCAGGCATGTTGCCAGCAGGTTGAGGGAGGTGATCCTCTCCCCTACTTAACACTGGCAAGGCCACACCTGCAATGCTGGGTCCTGTTTTGGGCTCCCCAGTACAAGAGAGACATGGATGTGCTGGACAGAATCAGTGAAGGGCCATGAAGACGATGAAAATGCTGGAGTATCTCTCCTGTGGGGAAAGGCTGAGAGAGCTGGGACTGTTTGGCTTGGAGAAGGCTCAAGGGTGATCTTATCAGTGTGCAAATAACTGGTGGGAGACAATGAAGAAGAGGGAGCTAGACTCTTCTCAGTAGTGCTCAGTGACAGGACAAAAAAGCAATAGACACCATTCCATCTGACCGGTCTTGTTCAACATCTTTGTGGCTGCCATGGACAGTGGGATTGAGTGCACCCTCAGCAAGTCTGCTCATGACACCAAGCTGTGTGGTTGGGTGGATCCGCTGGAGGGAAGGAATGCCATCCAGAGGGAC
>NDXB01015779.1:89857-97272 GCA_002631895.1 Agapornis roseicollis | reverse complement strand
GGAGTTGAGCATTTGGATTCTGAGCATTTCCAGCATTATCAGGTTAGAACAGAACAAACAGACGAAAGTCTGACATCAGCACTCTTCCCAGCAGGATACACTACATTTTCATTAGAATCTTTGAGCTTGAGATCAGACACAGGGAAAGATTAAAACAAATATGAATTTAATCAAGGGATTCTACTTTCCTGGTGTGGGAACAGGAACATGCTGACATAAATAGAGGACGAAGCACTAGGGCGTCTGAACCAAATCAAAGACAGCTTGCTTACCACTAACTGCTCAGATGATCCATATCATAACAACAAAAAGAAAAACAATTATTTATTCTTTTTGATGTTGCTGCTCAGAAGTAACTTCCTTTTTGAAGAGAGCAGGGTCAAAGCCAAGTTATTGTTTTTTGCTTGAAACTTCATCAGTGAGGGACTAGAAGTTATTAGGTATAACTTATTTCAGGGATTTACGTGGGAAAGTTAGAGATGTTCATTTCTTGTGGGTAATAACTTGGGGAATAAAAACCCCTAATTGTAAAATGAACTAAAATTTCATTGTTGTTATGGAAAATCAGACCATTAAAGAAGAAAATAAAGCAGATAATGCACTGAAGTCTCCTAAAATAGATGGTACACAGCCAGCTCTCAGCAAGCACTAATGGCCAAAATGAAGCCTAGATACTATATAATGCTGAGAAGATCCTGTGGTTAGTGATAAGTATGCTCAGCATTTTCAAATGAGTGGGTGCACACAAACCTCAGAGATTTTTTCTAGAGAGTTGCGGATTAATATATGGTCATCAAAGGGTTTTTTTGCTCTAATAGTCACTGCAACTAATAAATTTAATTAGAAGGACAAAGCTAAACGAGGTAGGCAAAATAAAGTATCTGGAAGATTACAGATCTAGTGTTTTGAAAGAGTGTTTTCCAATTTTTAAGATCTATTAAGAGTCTGTCCTCAACCTTATAAAAGACACAAAGACAAATCCTGCCCTGAAGAGTATGTATGTTAAATTTCTACTCAAGAACAGAAGAGTTCAGATTTGCACAGTAAACAGGCATTATCATTCATAATATGCTTTTTAAGTATGCATTACTGCCCTATTTTACAGATTAGGTAAGTGACGTTAATACTTCAAGTAGGAAAAGAATCCACAGAGTGCTCAGATCTCAGATGGAGACATATTCATTTTGCCTTGTAGCTGCAAAATGATGTGGCATTGGTACTCGAAAAAAGAAACCCAAAACATGAATTCCACCTAAATGGAACTGCAGGTTCTCAAAACTTCACACACCATGTAACTTGCCTTATTTTATTCGCAGCTGATGTCAGATATTTGAAGCTTAACATAACTTCCGACAGCTACAATACTGCAGCCATCCTCCCACTCCTCCGTTTTATAAGGGGACAGAGCAGGTGCAGAACTATCATATGCTTATTTTATTGTGAAGGGAAATTGAAGTAATAATGTATTAGATTACAATCTCATTGCATTTACTCAGCTCAAAAGTCAATGATAAGGGGATTTCACACCAAAATGGAAATGAGTTAACATGGAACCTAGCCACAAACCCCATTGGGCACACTAAGTCCAAATTCAGTAATGATCAAAAACAGATCACAGCTTTTCAGTGTGGGCAAAACTGGAGTGGAGGCTACCAGCCCAACAGGAGCAATTGGTAGTGATGCAGTGAAGCTGACATACTTCAAGAGAGAAAATGTTTCTCATTCTGTGTAAGAATAAAAAGAAAATCTAAGTTCATTTCATAAAGGAGAAGCTAGAATCCATATGACACACAATACCTAGTGGCAAACTCAAACCAGCAAGCTCCATGGCAAGTATACACTTAAACAAAACACATCATTGAGAGGCCAGAATCTAGTGTTTCTCCTCTTCCTAATAAGTGCACTGATTCTTATACAGTGTTTCCCAACTAATTAATTCATGAACCTATAAATATTAAACATAGCAATTTTACAACTCCAGAGCAAAACATCAAAAATGGTATCTAAGAAAACATTAAAGATCTTTGTTTGAGATAAAAAGATTTGACAAACAAAAGAAGCACAAAGCTGACAAGAATATTGTAGGGTCTTGGAGACAGACCTGGTGAGAGAAAGAAGGTGCCTCTGAGGCAAACTTCTAGAAAATGTTCCCATTAGTTTGGTTTCCATAAGAAGTAGGGGCAAGACCACAAAACACAGAGAGACAACTGAAAACAAAACCTGAGGAAATTTTCTAAAATCATAATAGATCAATTAATACCTTGAACATCAAGGGAATATGGTGTCTACAGCCTTTGGGAGGAAAGAGAGCCATAAATAAAGAGCAACCAAAACATGCAAGTAACAGTAACTGGAAGTTTTTTATCAGTAATAGGAAAGATGGTTGAAATTCAGTCAGTATACCTGTTTGATAAGAGCCAAGCCTAAGTATATCCTGGTGGTAACACTGCAACATGGGCCCCCTTTTTCTGTCAGAAAGTTGGAAAGGCAGATGTCTCTGCATCTGCCATTCTAGTAAAGAATCCCCTTTCTTTTCCCTGCACCTGATTCCTCTCTTTTCTCCAGCAGGAGGGATACTGCACTGGTGATGAGGACATGACCCATGACACAGAGTAGCTAAATCAGAAAACAAAACTTCAAATACCTGATGGGGAATATACTAGGGGTGGAAAAGAAAGAAAAAAGAAAAAAGATCAGTATTGAACCCCAAGAAGCTACATGTCAGCAAAGCAGACCAGAACTGTTTTAGAAAATGCAGAGTTAAAAGAGTCAGTGAGGAAGGGACAAGAACCATGCTGTTGCAGCCGATGCAGTTCAAAATACAAATACAGAGGTAAACCAAAAATTATTTTTAAGAAGGCATTTTCTAAAAATCAGTCTCACTTTCAGCGTCTAAACATAGGCTTCATGAACACATCGGCAGTGATTTTTGAAGTGAGACAAAGACTAGAAACCTGTCATAAAATCCAGACCACCATACCAAGTCTAGCACTACTGACAAACAATCCCTCAGTTGACCCACAGATGCAATTTAGGAAACTTAAATGCATTATTTGGCCAAACTGTTAAAATCTGTCATTTTTGATGAACCTAATGCCATGAAGAATGTTACAGACTGAAGCAGAGTTTGGAAATTTTTTTAATTAACATTTACATGAAAATGCAGTTCCTTACAACAGCTGGGCTGAGCAGGCTCCATTTCACCTCCACAGAGAATGAGCACAAATGAAAACACAAAACAGCAAACACTTAAATAACATGACCTGGTCAGTTCTTAGATAGTGAAGACAGTCCTATAGTGAATACTTACAATACTAACAGCATCTGAAACAAGATGCCTGGGAAGACTGTAATGGATAAGTTTAACAAAAGCAGCAGTACTTTTTGTGTGATCCATAACAAGTGTTAATTTCAGTGACCTCAGCAGTCACATATGATGTACCTGTGCGCACTTTGGAACAGAGTGCGCCAAAAATATTTGAAGGTAAGACTGCCTGGAGTTGGTACACATGGTCCAACCCAACACTGTATTGAGATGCTTACCCCAATTCCAAAAGCTGTTTTAATTATGACTGAATTATGACTGAACCAACACACCTCACTTCTCAGTAAAGCTAATTCATTCAGACTTGCATCACCCAGATACAGCTGTAATTGCTCCTGGCTATACAACTAGTACAGCTGGTGTTCTCTTGGGAATTTCTGCATTGTGCTCCACCGTACACCACAGACTTCCCAGTAGCTTGTCCATGCTTCACGTCATGACTGACTATCACAATTTAGATTGTAGATTACACAGCTTCAAAACACCACAGTCACTGATGACTCACAGTGTTCAAAGTCTGACATCTATTCTTCAGCTGGTGTGCTCCTGAGCACAGATCAGCACTTCTGTAACAGCATGATCAGATGTTCTCATTTAGGAAACACAGGACCAAAAATCATCCTGGCAAAAATTTTGACAATGCCATTCTTAACTCTAGCTTCGCTTCAGATGTAGGATCTTGCCTGTGTTCTTCATTTAATTCCCAACACAGGAAACTTATTCTTTTCCATCATTCCAGCAGAACTACAGAATACAAGATTCTGCTTTTTGATTCTTAGCTATGGCAATGTTCCCTGCAACACATTCAATAGGAAGCATGTCTCCATTATATGTGATGCACAACAGCAGAAAGCAAAGGAAGGGGTGAGAAAAATAAAGACTCTTGGGATCCCTATCCTGTCCTTTTAAAAAGTATAATTAGTCACCATACAGCAGGTCAGCCCTTGAATAAAGAAAGCAGCCCGTATTAGAGCTAGCACTAAATGACTTGCTGCATCTATATTGCACAATTCTGTGCAAACATATTAGCTTTGATTCATATAGCTACCTTAGCAAGATCCTGCAAGCTGAATACAAGACTGCAAATCGAGCTGTGCTTGGCAAGAGACCTCTGATGTCTTCTGTAGAATAGGTCACATGAATCCAGAATGCGAAATATACTTGCTGGCATAGAGGGCTGAATGAAGGGGAGAAAATGTTAACTGAAGGAAGCAAAGCAAAATCAGAGAGGATGTGTCACAGGAAAAACTCTGAAGAGGCAGTAACTTTTCCTGGTTCATCTCCACACTACTCTGTAAGCTTTCTAATATGTAGTATGTGAAGAACACGTAATTGTGGCATAGGAAGGCTATGAAGAAGCCACAAGCACTTGTTAAAAACGAATCAAAACAACAAGACAACACAAATGTGATGAGAAAAGTATTTTCAGTCTAGTTATAATAAGATCTGAGCTGGCTATTTGTATGAAGAATGAAATTTGAGAAACTGTGGCAAAATAACCTACTCAATCAACTCAACCTGTTGTATTCCACTACAAGCTACAAGAACATTCTGATGCAGGACATGTGCCTGCCTAGGAAAAAAGCCATCCTTACTGCAAATATAACTAGCTAGGGGGTTATAGGAATTGCTTCATCTGCTCAAACAGGTTGCCACTTAGTAGAATCTAAATACATTTTTGGTGGATTTATTTCAAGTAAGAAGAAGGTTCTGTAACAATTACTCTGACAAAACAAATGAATAACAATGTCCACTACTGCAACAGTATAAACAACGGGCATCTATGTGCCCTACTGTGAATAAAGCCCTCTACAATACTTTGGAAAAGTCACATGTGAAATATCCAATTGTATTATTTTTCCTTTGTGAGCATTTCTTACTGACTTCTGAGAGAAATATTTTTATTTATTTGAAAAGGTATGAATGCAGAAATCCAAACAAAAAAGTTTATAGGTTGAAAGCTTACAAATTTAAGTATAGCTGTCATTAGATTATAGTTGTATAAATTATATGTGTGATAACAATGTTTTCTAATTATTTTTACATCCTCAGTATCATTCCATCACTATCAGAGTACAGCTCAGCTTATTCCATGGAATCCAGAGCCCAAATTCTGCACTGAAGGATATCTACTTAGCACCAGTTCAGCACTTCCCTGCACTGTAGTAAGGAATTCTCTTATACTTCTGATATTCTAGAAGAATCACCTTATTTTCTTATAGATATTCTTTTAACTTATATATGTGTATGCTATGTACATATATTTATATACAAATAAAATGTAAGACTTATATATAGTCTTATATCTAGTAGCGATCTTCGGCCATAGCATTGGTTTCCTGGGAGCTTTAATAGAAGGTTATAGTAAGGTTCATTGAATCCAGCTGGCCTAGAATTGGTAAAATACTTAGATTAACTTTATACAGTTATATATCTATGCAAATTGCACTCTCATCAAGGATTTCATTTCTGTATCTATCTTAAGCACTAAAGATCTGTAAAGGATTCACAGATAGGAAATGCCAAGAGAAAAGACACTTGTGTAATCTTGAGACAAACTACTATTCTTCTAGCACAAACTTCAGTTACATGATTAAATGTCCTGAGTGAGTATCTTTTGCTCTTTCAATACACATTATGAAAGTTTTCAGCTTACTTCAATAAGTATTAAATTATTTATTTTATAGCTCTACACCTTCTTGAGCACTGCAGTCTAGTTCCTCAATACACAGGGAATATTCATTGCTTCAGTGGATATTTTTGCTGTGCTGCTCATCACCATAGTAATTGTTTCACAAACAAATTAATTATGTCTTCCTGATACTACACTGAGACATAACACAGGAATAGAAGAAAATCCCCAGAGGATGTGGATTCTTAGAATTGAAAGGCCAACCCCAAATAAACAATGTCACTAACTGAGGTGAGATTAAAAGGTAGGCAAAGGATGATAAATGATTAAAGAAGAGGAGGAGTCCTAAAAACTTACAGACTGAAAGCCTTTACATGCTCCAGAAGTTGCAGTCTCCTCAGTTTCTTAGCCCAATCTTCTACTATAATAGCATATTTTGCTATTTTGACTGGTCAGCTGAAGTCCCAGTAAAAGAAATGTAGATAGGCCAGTCTAAAATAATCTTCCTTCAAGCATACCCATTAAAAAATATGAGCAATGACAAGTTATTAGCTTTATGTACATGACATCACAGGGGCAAGGTAACAAGTGATTATATAAATGAAATAGTTTGGGTTTTCAAAACTGCAAACGTTTGTTACTAATTGGACAACAGTTTCTACAAAGTGTCTTGCAAGAAATACCAAAGTTCCAGTAGAATGCATTTTTTTTTTTTGATTCTGATCAGTAAACATCAGTCAATAAAAGCCAAACATACTGGTTCCTGTTATGTTTCCTCCCCAGTTACTAGATGAACTATGAGCAGTTTTAGTTGAATAGGCCTAGAATCCATCTATATGTTCCATCTTCATGAAAGGAGTGATAAGAACAAAAGTATTTTCATCCTGTGGTAAAATTTCAGTATAGATTTGGCAACATCTACTTCTTCATTTCTTTCTTGCATCCACATATTGAGTAGCAGTGTACTTTGCACAAGAAGCCATCCACATTTTTCCTCTTTTCTATAGGCAAACAAAATACCATAGTGATGATGTCACACAAAACCCTGAATCCTTGTATTTTCTTTAGTTACTCTTGTGTTTATCTACTTCCATCCATTTCGACACCCTACCAAATACAGCAAGCTTGTGACAGATTTTGGGACTTATTTCCATACTGTTTCTTTAAATGAGCACCTTAGAAGATATGGCAAGAAAATTGATATCTGCTAAGGTATACGGCAGCTGGTTTTGTTCATTTCTTTTAAAAGGGCTTTTAAAACCAGCAAGCCTATGTCACTGAACCAGAAACAAAGTTGTAAAGAGGAGGAGATAATACAGACAACTATTTGCTAATGAATATTCAAATGAACAGCTACAAGGTAATATTAACAGAATATTGGAAATGTTACCATAAGAAGAATATTTAATTGTTCAAATACACATCCTATTAAAGATTGCTCTTAATTTGTTCCATGAA
>NDXB01015779.1:77357-84857 GCA_002631895.1 Agapornis roseicollis | reverse complement strand
TATTATACAGTGAGATTTTCAAAGATAGAAAGAAAGTGTTCAGTTAATACTCATTTTAAGTCAGATATCTAACTGCCTTTGTAGCTTCAGAAATTCTGCCATACATATTTAGGGAGTTCCGATAGCAGCAGGAAGTTGGACTCGATGACCCCTATAGGTCCCTTCCAACTTGAGATACTCCATGTTTCACTTCCTCATCAGAGACATTGAGCCATTCTGTTCACTATCAAAAAAGGTAACAGATACATTAGGGGGCTCAACAGTGTAATGATAGGGTCAAGGACAGAGATTAAAAAAAAAGAAGTAAGAGGATAACTGGGAATTTGTCTTCAAAATTTAAAAAATACAGGCTAAGAAGACAAAGATTTAAAAGTAACATGGAATGTAACTCAGATGCTGCTTTTTACCCATTTCTTTTAAGCAAAAACATCTCATCCAAAGAAATGGAAAGGCAACATACCTAAATCTCCCAGAGGCCATATTTTTTCCAAGCATCTTTTCCACAACAGTAAATTGATCAACACTTCCCCCTAACAATGAGAAATTGAAACTTGAAACCAAGGACAGTAACATTATTTCATGGAAGTAAATATGTCATAATTTGGTTTTAGTACCACTGTAGCAACCACACATTAGGATTTTGATTTTCTGTACCTTTTGGTAACATGTTCCCCAATGATTACATCCTACCAACACATCTTTGACACCAGTTCTGTAAACATACCTAACATTACTTTAAATCGGTTAGTTTAAAAGCAGATAATCTACCAGCACCAAGCACAATACATGTTAAATATGCAAATATTTGCCATGAACCTCAGCAGGTGCTGCAGCTTTCCATAACTTCTGTGGTTCAATTAATGATCCATGCCAACCAATTCTGACATATGCACACCACAAAAAAGTCTCAACTTATTAGTCATTATAATAATCAATGACAACTGTATAACTACACCTTATTGTATTTTTGCAGTTATTACAAGATTGCTACCAGCAGAATTCTAAAAACTGAGGAAGGAAAATTTCTAGATGCTGGCAGGGCATACATATCTGTTAATCACAAGGCAACCTGGAAGTAATCATAGGTTATGTCAGATTTACTTAGTCTCCTTCTCTTATGAAATAACAACTTTGGTTAATGAAGGTGGGAGGGACAGATATAAAGCACTTCAATTGTTCTAAGAACTTTGATGAACAATTGCTCTTAATCTCAATTAAAATTAGTAAGAAAACCATGGGCAAACATAAATGAATTTAAAAATAAGTTGTTATTAACACAAGATGAATATGTAGTCAGTGGTGTTTCACGCTTTCAACAGTGACAAAGAAGAAAATTTTTCAATATTGATAAAGTTTGCAGGTAACAAATGGAGAGGTCAAACACAGCAAGAACAGATCACTTATGTCCAATTAAAGAACAGATATAAAGAAAGCTAAATGTGAGATCATGTATCCATGAACAAATGTAGTTGGTCATATTGACAGGATGAGTTATGCTGGAAAGCAGTAACTCTGAAAAGAATGTTAACAGTCCTAACAGGTAGCAGAGAGATAACTTAAAAAGCATGGGCTCACTGCATCATGCTGTGGAGACAAGTGTTACTGAGGTAACTCTTCTAGTATGTGAGAACAATGGTGTAGGCTCATTTAGTTTCTTAGATCAATGGAATACAGATATCAACGACCTCCTTTTCAAAAGGATTAAATACTGACACACTTGCCTCTTCTTTTCCCTCCAGAGGTCAGCTAAGTGTCCTTCTTTTGAAGCAAGCAAATTAAACCTCTGTATAAAAGAACATTACTTACAAGAGGAATACATGTCATTACATGCTTAAACCATTATGGAATTCTTTCATTTCTTAACNTAAATACTGACACACTTGCCTCTTCTTTTCCCTCCAGAGGTCAGCTAAGTGTCCTTCTTTTGAAGCAAGCAAATTAAACCTCTGTATAAAAGAACATTACTTACAAGAGGAATACATGTCATTACATGCTTAAACCATTATGGAATTCTTTCAGTCTATTTCTTAAAAACAAAGAAACAAACATGCTCTACTAGAAAAAAAACAGCAAAGTGGAAGGTAAGATATCCCTTCTTTAATTAGGAGCAAAACAACTGAACAATTCATTTTTCACATCTTCAGTGCAGAACAAAGAAGTGTAACAGTTTGCTGGGAGGTCACAGAACACCTGATACACTCATCTATATAGAACACTCTTGGGCAGAGTGATTATTACTATATACAGATCTAGAGAGTTCCCTGTTGTCAGGCAGATTGTTGTTGAGAATTTTAGGATGCTTAGAGTAGTTAATTAAAGAGAAGTGCTGGGAGCATTGCAAGGCTATAAATTCCTCCCTCATAGCTTATGGGGCTCAGTGCTGGAACTTTCCATATGTCTGTTTTTAACTGGCATAAACTTGTTTTGACCTTAATCAGCATTTTAGAGTAACATTACAGAGGGAGGCGAGAGAGAAAAGGAGGGGAGAAGTTACTAGTCAAAGAGGCTTGCTTTAAGACATGAATAATGGGAAAATAAGCACTCTTGATTTATCCACTGGTATGTTGAAAGATTCAAAGCAAAGACAATATGACATTTTATAAACTAACTGTTCTACAAGAACATAAGTTAATACACATTTTGCAATTAAACCAGTAAGCATTTGAAGAACAGGTTTGCTGTATCTGTAGGTATCAAATATCATAAAACATATAAATTAACGAGTCTGTAGATTATTAAATGACAGTTGAGATGCCAGCTTTCCTTTTTTTATCATGGAAGATATTCCCAGGATCTGTGACATCTGTGGTGGCTAATCCCCCATAGAGAAACTGACATTAAAAGGAATTCACACTGGTAAAGACATACACCATTACAATGTCAGCTATGGGTTTCCAAAGCTCTCTTCAATTCTAGGCTGCAGAGCATAAGGTGGGTGAAAAACGACAAGGTTGTTTCCACACTTGGCTTGCAAACAATAGCTTTGTTAACTGTGACTTTGAACTACTTCACTGTGGTGAAAATTTCCAACATCTTTCACAAGAAAAAAAAAATATTTCCATGTGCCACTGTTCTCATCTGGTGTCCTGAATACCTTGCATCTTTCAAGAAACAAGTCTTTCCAAATGTTACCTACATAATTTTCAGCATATGAGTTGTGATTTTTAAAATTTTACAAAAATGGGAAGATATCACTGCAAAATACCACCGAATTCTCTCCAAACAGACTGTGTAGTTGACAAATTTATGTATTCACAACAACTTTTCAGAGAAAAAAAAAGAAGGAATGAACACGTCTACTTCCTAGACCATTTCATCCCAGGTAGTTAAGGAGTATGGTCTTGCTTCCATTCCAGATTCATGCTCTGCTGGTCTTTCATTCATGATCTCATTCCAGGTCTTCCTTCCTCTCCTAAAACCCTCCAATTTAATTAGTTGTTTCAGTTCCTTCCTGATAATGACAGTAACATGCTTTTTTCTATATTGTGCTTTTGGATTGCAAATGTTAAACCTTTGCATCACCTCATTCTGGCCTCAGAAGTTCCTTGCTGCACTATAAGCCTTCCAGTATAAACTAGCTCAAAGACTGACTCTTTGTTTTGGATAGAAGGTTCATGTCATTTGAAGATTCCATCATCACACTCCAAGAAACACAACCTACATAATCAGTGTAGTTCAAACTATTTTCTACTATCACAGGACCAAAGAGAATAAACCCAGAAACTAGCAGATCACATGATAAAAGGCCACTGTCTCAAACTGCAACTTCATTTGTCAGCTGCAAACAGCCACCTGCTGGGCTAGCAGTTGTAAACAAGCAACTACATGGGACGGACACTGCAAAGAAATCAGGCAAGTATCTGGTAACAAACTGCATGGGTAAAAAAAGAAGCGGTAAGGGACCCAACTGAATTTGCATTCAACATTTGCCTCTGCTAGAAAGATCTCAAATAGGAAATTATATCTGCTCCATTACTTTCAGAAATAAAACTCCTAAAAGGGATGTGACCTTTAAGCTTGTAGGGCTCAAGTTCATTTATAATCCAGAACTAAGTCTTTATTGTGGTATTGAAGTAACTTCACACACAAAAACAACCAAAATACATAATTTCTAAAGCATTAATCATACTGTCTACTAGCCTTGAAACACAGCATTCTTTCATTCAAAATAGCATCCCCAAAGTAATACTACGTATTTTTACGTTGCTGCTATGATAAGAATAGCAACTACCAACTATGCACATAGTTTCCACCTGTGTAGACAAAATTACTCACTCTTTTTTTAAAAAAGCATTTTATACTATCTTATAATAAAGATATAAATGAAAACTCTCTACAGCATACTATTTACCTCTCATATAAGTTAAATCACCCATGATGTTTATCTGAACTGCAACATTGTCCTATCATTATACATTCACATCCTGCTAGACATTCATTTTTTTCCTTCAGTATATCAAAGAATCTTTCAATGACCACTTCATCATGCACTGTATAATATCTAGGATAAAAGCATAATTAATTAGCATTGAGGAGAGAGAAGAAGCTTCAATAAAAAACCCCAAATAATTATATAATGAAGGTTTGAGTTACATCAGAAGAATCATATTTAAAGAAAGGCTGACACATCATTCTAAAAGAATATAAACTATGTAAATAAAACACTGACATAATTCCCACACATACACAGAATCAATCATCTATGAAAGGAGACACTTAATCATTGGGTTGTAAACACTGCAACACCACCAGAATTACTGCTCAGTTTCAGCAATCTCGTTTTGCTGTATTCCCAGATACCACCTTCTTTTACAACATTGTGTTCATCACTCTGTGAATAAACACAACATGAACAATGTGACAGTCACAGTGAACCAGCCATCCCTGAAAGCACCTGTCTTACTGCACATAAACAAAGTGGCAGCCCCGTGCAGCACTACAGGTTCTATCTACTCCTTGTGCTTCATTTATTTTTAATCCAGGCACGTGATAAATCACACAAGTACAAATCTATGAACAAAACGAAACTGTGAGATGGAAAATTTTCCTAAGCTTTAAAGTATTTAGCTTTCTAATAGGAGCTGATATAAATCACATTTTAAGTCACTAAAAATATGATTAGGTAAAGGTATAGAAAAATATTCTGAGCCATAACTTCATCAAAATATAAAAAATTGTAGCTCCATTCTAGTTTGCACTTAGTAAAGTATTTCAGATAAGGACCATCTTCTTTAGGTAGCTATAACACCTAGCACAAAGAAGCCTTAACCTCTACAGCAACAAAGCAGCTGCCAGAGTACACATCAGACAACCAACCTTTTAATGTGTTATATTACAATGTTAATTGAAACAAAAAATTAGGTCTAAGGATATCAAAATCCATAAAAAATCAGTGACAGTTGTCACAGGAACATGAAATCCAACAAGCTGTTAATGTCAGTCTGATAACCACAAAGTACAATTGTTTATTCTAGATGGTGGTAGCAGTGTTTTCTCTGTGTGATCAATATGGATGTAGATCCATAAAGAAGATTCTCCCTACTGTTAAGCAAATGTGTAGCTGATTGCACAACTAAGACAATGAAATATGGAACTTCAGTTCTACACAGAAGCGGTAGTTCCTGTTATCAAATCTTAAATCATGTCAGATATCCTTTCATTTATATCCAAATCTCAATTCTATGCAGTAATGCTGGAGAATTAATGCTGACCTGAATGCTGAATAGTATGCTCACATAAAATGAGACAAAAAAGGAGGCAGACAACACTAACATTCCAAATGGTGTAAGTCATAGACGAAAGCTTTCTAGTTGTCTTCTCAAGGTCTTCAGGTGCATGAAGTAGGCATGCATCCAAGCTCTTCAATGGCTTAAGGGCTAAAATGTTATAGTGAAAATCAGGCAGCTTCCCACGAATGGGGTTTGACCTACTGGTAGTATTCTAAATAGCCTTCAGGCTAGCAGGAGCTTCCAACACAAACCATTCTCTGCACAGTAGTCATGTGCCATTGTGAGAGCTTCTTAGTGGACATTTTTTCACAGCATAGCTGAAAGGTAGCCACCATTCCCAACACAGTTCCCACAGCCCTAAAGTTCTAGAAGCAGAGGCAGGTGGTTTGAGTTTTTTCTTCACATCTGAATGCTAAAATCAGCCTGAAGATTTTTGGCAGAGTCACATACAACTATATAAAGGTAACTTGAAGCAGAGGCAAAGAAAAAAAAGTAGGCAGCAGGAAAGTCAAGGACACAGACAGAAAGGCATGGTAATACATCCGTGAAAGAAAGCTGAGAGAAAGCAACAGAGCAAGTGCACCTTCTAAAACAAAGGACTAGGAATTACAAACCAAGAAATTATTTGCTGCAATTTGATCCCAACCATGTGTAAATAAGAAGAATGTACAACAAGGAACTGCTTTTATGTGTCTTTCCGCATAAAAACATCTTCTCTGAACAGGAACCTGTAAAATGCTGAACAACAAAGCTCTTATGCTATTAATATCCTGCATTTATGAAGTACCAGTTGTCATCAAGAATACTCAGTGTACCAGTCACTTCCAGAGAAACAGACCAATTGTAAAACATTCAGCAAGCGTTTGCATGATTAGTGAAGGACAGTGAAACATAAATCTGCATTTGGCTAAAAATAAATATTAAAGAAAGAATACAACCACATTTGCTATGGACACCAGAAACTCCTACATCCCTGTTTTGGAAGGTGATCTTCCTAAGCACCCATGTAAACAGCCAACAATCCGTGTGCTCTAATATCTTTAAATAATTTATTTAAAAAGAACAATGCGATTTGTCATTGCACCTGCAGTAGATGTAACATAGAATTCACACTAAGAGGTCATTTTAGTATTTTTCTTCAGGAGATTTCTTTTATCCAAAAGATACAATATGCTCACTCTAATAGTTATGTATTTTGGGGACTACTCACTAGCAGTGGAAACATCCAGACCTCTCCTTTCCGTACGAACACTGACCAACCTTTCCTCTTGTGCCTTACATTATACTGAGCCCTAAACAATGGCCTTATCAGAAAAATCTTTGTATAGTGTCTGCATCATGCAGTGTTTGGAGTGCCTGCAACCGTTCCATAAATGGCAGTGTTATTTTATATTTAGTTAAACTGTGCAAGTCTTGTTTATCCTTAGAGAGCCGTATTTTCCTGGTCAGCCAAGCCTTCTAGTTAAACTGACTAGGAGAGTTCTACATAAACAGTCCCTGTTAATAAATATCCTTCCACCCAAAAGATAATCAGTGGGACTAACCTGAGAAGGAAGACTGTTGTTATTCAAAGTATTAACTAGAATCTGTGCTAAAATTAAATAGGAACACGATCACCCAGAGGTCCAATATAGTTGCCAACATCTTTCCCTTTCGTGTGTCCTCTAGAGAAGGAATTAAAACTGTAACCAGGAAACCAACATAATAGCATGAACTGAAGTTTCTTTCATCTAAAATGACCCAAAATGCCCCCCTGAAAAAAAAAAAAAAA
>NDXB01015779.1:53920-76810 GCA_002631895.1 Agapornis roseicollis | reverse complement strand
AAAAAAAAAAAAAAAAAAAATAAAAAAAAAAAAAAAAAAAAAAAAAAAAAAAAAAAAAAAAATTTCCTTTTTCCCCAGATTCCTTTCCTCAATAGACTTCACATAAAGAACTTATTTCAATTTTCCCCTCTATTAAAAATAAATGACATTAATAAAGCCAAAAAGGAGGCATTTCTATTCATCTAAATTCTGCAAGGGAGCGCATGTATGCAGATGGATGTGGTAGTGAACAGTAAAAATCATTCAGAAATGAGGCTGAAGTGCTTCAGTTTTGGCTTTCCTAGTGAAGTAAACAATAAGCTTGATTCTGGTCTGTGACTTATTACATAGGTGCCATTCAATGGCTTATTTTTACAGCTGATACGAAATACATGTTCATCTTATTTCTTGTAAACTTTCAGTAGCTTCAGCTTTGCATCAGTCAGTGACAAGTATGGAATAGTTCAATGGAATAGAACTCAGAATTATTTATAATGAAAGCCAACAGACAGCTCAAGTTCTTCTGTTGTATACGCTGGAGTAATCCTGAAGTAACTTGATTTGTAGAACCAAACTGAGTTTTGAATGAATTTTGGGTAAAATGCTCCAGGTGCTATACTAACAAATAACTGTAAAATAGCCTTTTTCCCTTTGTGGGCTAAGCTAAACTCTTCCAAATAGGCAGAATTTAACTGTTTATGAACTACAGCATTCCTGAGTAGAGACAGTGGTCCTATCTGTTTTGCTCTTCTTTCTTCCTGATCAGCATGAATTTCTATCAACCTCTGCTCTCTAGAAAACGGCAGTGTGGGTTGTGAAATCCCCAACTGCCAAGCCTGACATGAGAGTTCAAGTATTTCTAACCTTTGCTAAAACCTGATCTCAGCTCCTTACATGGTAGACAAGACGGTAGTATTACAAAAACAGAAGATCATCCTGGCTGCAAAAGGCCTCAGGTCTTACATTCACAGAATAACCTTTCTTGATATAAGAAAAATAACATAAAGCCTATGTTCAATGCATGTTACATTCAGTTTCTAATACAAAGAGGACTGAAATCAATTAACAGAGCCTATAAGAAATCTGACCTTGTATCAAGATATGAAAACTTCTGCATTTAACTGAAATATTATTATTTAATGAGCTGCCTGTTGGCTATGAGAGTAGGAACAACATTAAATATTCCAGTACATGGAAACTATTAAGAATTCCAGCAAGAAATCTCCAGAATAGTGCAACAATATTGCACACCCTTGTTTGTCCTCCTGCTCCAAGAAAATGACAGCGAATAACATGGCCAACACTCACAAACAATTCTACTTTTGAATTCTGAACCCTGACTCTTAAAGTCATGCTTAGCTGTTATCTTGAGCTGGGAGTACAGGACCTAAATTAAATATTTTTATTTTTCTTTGCACTCCTTCATTCTATATTTCCAAACCAGCATGCCAGTTTGTAGTTGACCATCAGCAGACAAGGTAGGATCCTGTTAAAATAGCAGCTGTTGTAAATCTTAGGTAAAGTGGCTCCTCCTGTTACTATGGTGGAACAGCAAAACAAAGATGTGACTGCAACATGGGTCCAAAAAAAAAAAATAAAATAAAAAAGACCAAAAAACACAGAAAACCGAAAAATTCTGCAGAGAAAATGTTAACAGGTTAATAATGACCACATAATTTCTCTCTTCATTGCTGCCTTAGATCACAGGACACAAGCACAGCTTCATTTTGGCAGACATTCATAGATACTTAATATCCCGTCAACTTTTGTCTTTTTTGTGTACTCACGCCAAGTTCAAAGTTACTGATTTCTATTCCTTTTCAGCAATGAGCTTGACTTAGCATACACCTCTGGAAAATGTAATTTCAATTTTCACTGAATCACCTTATTGCTGTAGTAGCATTATTCCCTTCCCATGTTTTACACCATAAATTATGTCAGAATAATAATGAATCAACTCAAAACACAGAATGACAGTGTTTACCTGATGTGAACATACTCTGAGAGTGAAATTAGACTTGCTAAACTGCACAGGCATAAAATGTCATCATGTACAGACATCATTTAGTATTCTTACAAATATGTAAGTGCATATTATGAATGGAGTGCAGTTCAGCATAAAATGGAAAAATGTGGGACCTCCAGATTGTTCAGTGCTCAATAAAAATTGGCTTTTACATGCTGTAGGAATACCTTTTATATCCTTATTTAAGCCTTAATGAATTGCTACCAGCTTTGCTTGCTGGTTTTCTCAAAACTGTAATGAAACTTCGCAACTTCCAGTTATCTGGGAGGCTTTTTCCGCTGTTCACTCCACATACACCTGTGGTTCTTCTTTCCTAGCAATTTCTACTTAAAACCTTGCTATTTTTCTCCATTTCTTCCTTGGATAACAAAGTCATTTTAGGCATATTGCTTGTCAAGTTTCAGTCATTGGTATGTAAACATGTATTTGTACTCTTATGGTTAGTGAAATTGGTGGCAAATTTAGTCAGGTAAAACTGAGATCCTAGAACTTTCTAACAACCACAATTAGACTGATAAAAATTTGATGATCTTGCAACCTACTGATAAAATACTAATTTAAATTATAGTCTCATTGATTTTTGTTCCTCCACCCTATTACAAGACAAGCACATAAATGGGGGAAGGAACCAAATTAATACAATCATATGGAAACATTTTAAAATGGTGTTCATCAGTACTTCAGTTAAATATCCCCCAAATGTTCTCTTTATTGACGTTAACATCTTTGATGATTTTGCACACCCAGAATAGATTCCATGACATTTTGACTTGTCCTCTGCTAAAAACAGCAAGAGAAAAAAATATATTTCAGTATTGTCATAAAATATTGATTTTAATTTGAACAGAAAAAATAACCAAGCTGACTGGTAATCAAAACATTAAGACTAATAAAAGCACTGTAAACTTCAGCTTATTTTATCCTGTAATTCTTTCAAATAGTGTTTGTTTATAGCAATAAAAGTAAGTATTGCAATGTGCTAGATAACAACCTTTTAGGCTGATTAAATAAACCCAGTTCTATTTTATCTTTAAAAAGCCATCAGACTTGCAAAGAAAATACTCATTAGTAATTTGAAAACCATGTTATGCTACACTTGCATTTAATAAGGTAACAACTTACATTTATGCAGTACCTTTTATCCCAAAGCAATTTACAACTTACAGCCAGAGATTATCACTTCATCTCCAGTGAAACTTGGCAACTGCGAAGTGTTGCTCTGTACTATAAAGTAAAAATTCTGGTAGGTAACAATAAATATAAGGTTTCAGTTGAATAAATATGACTCTTGTATTTATGCCTCCAATTAAATAAAGCAAAAATATTAAATTATTTTTTTGAAGTTTCATTGCCCTTTTCATCTAGCATGCACTTGCCAAATGAGAAACAGGTTCTATTAAAAGTGGAAAAACATTTGCAACATGCCCTTATACATTATCTGAAACAAACATTTTCAGCAACATTACTGATCCAACAAGGACCCTGAAAGTGTCATCTAATACACAGTTAAAACTTCTTCCTGAACTGCTTCCTATGTATAACTTTGGCAACAGTACTCAGGAGTAGCTTGTGATCAGGAGCTACATTTAGAAATACCTCTAATGTTCAGATATTTCAATGAAGGTTTAAGAGAGAAAAAAAATTAGTTATGCCAAGTATTCAAAATGTCACAAGTTAGGCTCTTGACACTAGAATAACCATATTATGTTAAAACAAATACAAATTGTATACTTCAATTTTCTGTTAATTTACTCTCTGAGATACATATTTTCAACTTACACCCTGTAGCAACAAAGATGAAAAAATACTTCTTAAAATAAACAAACAAACAAACAAAAACCCAAAGAGAAACTAAAAACCAAAAATCACTGAAGGCAAGAATTTATATGACTTAATGTACTGTGGATTTAGGGAAAAAAAAATAATTGCTAGATTGCTATAAAGGTAAACACAAGCAGTTTGTTTTTCAAAGAAAATTTGGCATAAGGGTAATAAACCATAACTGAAATTCATGCTTTTCTATGTAGAAAAACAACGGCATGTGAATTAAATGAGAATAGAAAATTTAAAACACTGATAAAAAAGAAAACACCCTCTTGCCCAATCAGGCTGTGGGACCACCTGCCATAAAACAGGGTTAAAAGCAAAACATGAGTTTAAAACTTCAGATAATATTGGACCATCCCATCCTCAGGTTGCACATGAAGTCCTTCAGAGACATAAATGTTCAACATGCCACCACACATTTAAGTTGCCTAATGCAGCTCTATGTAAACTTTCATGATCTGCTAAGATAAGCAATTTTTAGAATTAGGAGTCTCCTTTGGAGACAAGACCACTGACGGTAAAGAAAGGTTTACACAAAAAGTCCATTCCAATTCCAAGATCAAAATCTGATTCTTGCCCCAGGGCCTACAGAGTGCTGTAATTCAGTTAACCTTCTGCTAAAGGGGGAAACAAGGAAATTACAGCAACAAGAGGCAGATCTCCTAAGAATGTGTTAGCAAAAGAACCAGACAGATCACTGATCTGACCAATTTCATTTCATATGATACATAAAAATCCTGTGAGAACCAGCCACATTGTTGTTTTCATGTTTTAAATAAATGGAAAGAATAAGTAAAGCACTAATTGACCATCTACTGTGAGAAGGTTTGGAGAAATACCTAAAGCACCATTGTGAATATTCTTTGAGAATAAATGATAAAGCATGGATTTCTATGTGTATCTCAGAGTGAATTCTTCATGCAAGTTGACACAGCCGTTTTGACATCCAGTTCTTCTCAGACACTCATGCATAAACACTTTGTTACAACAACACTGATGAGCAATGACATAAGGAATTTAGGTCTAACCAACCAGAACGGTTGCCTGAACAGTTACATGCTTAAATCCTCAAACCCCTTCCCTCACTCTTTTAAGCAAACGAGATGGGTCTTTTTTCCTTTAAAAATGACATTTTCTTCAAAATATGATAAAATATTGATCATATAGTTGTTATTTAATACATTTTTTCAGCAAAACCCCCAACATAAGAGCAGCACAATAAAGAGAAGCATAATAAGAGAACAGTGGAGCCATGTTCTTCCCCACAGATTGCACCCATCTCCTCTCTCATTCTACCTCAGGCTAATTATTCACAAAGACTTTGGAAGAACTAAAATTGGTGTAAAGTTTTAGTAAATCAGCCTAGCCAGACAAATCTCTCACAGTTTTTATTTAATTTAATTTCCTTTCTGCAACTGTCAACTTTCTAATCACAGCCAGTCTCTTCTAAAGACTCTGTATTCTACTGTTTTCAGAATAAAATAAAAACCAGTATCTTAAAGCAAAAGTTTGTACCAATTTTTATGTGATATTAATTTCTAAGTAGTAATTTCTAACAGATTCATAGCCTGCAACAGGTCCTTAATATTTGGAAATTCAAATAGTATTATTTCAGTTACATATAACCAGCAATCTAAAGAGTCAAATGACCTTATAATACATCCTATTTATACTGCTGTCCTCCAAGCTTTCTCTCAGAAAACATAATTATGAAGGACATCAGAGGCTATAGAAATATGCCACAGACTGTGTATTCCCCATCCACACTACATCTTTGATCAGCAGTACCTCTTGGAAGTTTCAGGAGATAGGAGGCACAACGTAAGAAGATCAACTATCTGCCACCTTGCTTGTCATGGGAAAATTAAAAATGTTTCAGGTCTAATTTATATAAAAATCTGTGGAGTGCTGAAGGTATTCTGGAAGAATATGATCCAGGATGTCATCACCACACTAACAAGTATGATAAGCAGCAGATCAACCATCACTGTTGTTGTCATCTGTCTTCTGAAGCACAGGAGTATGCTCCACACTAAAAAGTAAGCCACTTCTTCCAGCTTTTACAGGCAACATGTGAAGTCCTCACTTCTGGATTGGCCAAGAAACATAATAATTTGACACAGATAAATTTACCTAAGCTGAGGTCCTGGTACATGACCACCCTCTGGGTCACCACCCTGGTCACTTGTTCTTAAAATTAGCAAGTAACTGCTACTTCTTTCAGTATCTGTATTTGGTACAATCATCAAGGACAAGGCTGAATCCTATCTTCAGCTAAATCTGAACAGCCCAGGCTGAAGTTGTTCTTAAATGTTATTTCATTTTTAGGCTATAGGCTAAAAAGCCAAACCAAACTGAAGCCAAGTAGGAGTCAAAAACATCTTTAACTTCCTCAATCTCCAAATGAAACTTCATTGTTATTTTGATGTTTTTGTCAAACAAGAATGGAAACTTCCTCTTTTTTCCTTTGTTTTTGGCTTTCCCCAGAAAGAAAATTCCACTTGCCATTTCAGAATAGTAGTTTGACTAAAACTGACATTCCTTAGAAGGTCCCACTTAGCATGGAAAATGTTTACTTCTGCTAGAATTTACAGAGCATCATTATACTGATTCTTTTTCCCTCGCTTTTCTCCCTTGACATGTACACCAGTGAATACAGTATAAATTTTCATCTCTGCACACAATGCTCTACAGACCCTGTGGCATCCTGCTGAGCTTAAACATTTTGCACCTGCCTAAAAGAAGTTTGAACTAAAAGGCAAAGAAAGGCTGGACCTTTCGTTCTTTTTATTGCATGGATAGAAATGGAACAGGTCCCACCAACCTGATCAACAAGCAAAAACAACACATTATTCTCCCTCTTGGCATTCACTGCACATGTGTACATGTGTTTCAGCATCACCATGCAAACTCGTGTATAAATTTGGCAGGTGTACGCATGTGCAGGAGAGTATAACATACTGTTGGTGCCCATTACCCCTGCTTTCTTGCCCCAGATCATGCAGTTCATGATATCTCACACAGTATTGCAGTGTCACAGCCTTGCTGGAGCGTCTCAGTCTGTATAAAATACAAAGAGCTGAGGAGAAGCTGCTGCACCAGTTGTTAATGTTCGGGACTCCAGACCCTAGCAGATGAAAACCGAAGCTGTTACTAGAGTCACGCTCAGGGTGGGCTGCAGATACCCTGTGGCCCTCTGCATTTTTAAAGTATGTATTTTCTACTGCGAACTGGTTCAGGATTTCTAACCAGCTAACAGTTCATTACTAGCTTGAATACAAACACCCTCAGTAAGAGGTGAGCTAAAACCAGAATTTATCCTACAAAATGTACTTTACTACCTACTTGAAATTAAAGGTCTTTTAAAAATAATTGTTCATGGTAATGTCTTGTACTATGTTTAATCAAATAAAAAGCAAATAAAAATGGTCTATTATGTACACTTGAACATAATGGATTTGTATTCCTTTGCATATTACACCACCAAGTGGCCTAACGCTCTTATTTTTTTCTGTTCAGTTTCCTCTAGAGACACAACTACACAAAACAAAATAAAATTAAAAAACTGAATTGCTACCTAAAATTAAAAAATTAACCAGAGTATAAGCTGAGAGATTCAGCTGCACACTTGTATTAAACATTTTCCTATTCTACCTTGCATAAATTTGATTATCTGTTTCTTCTCTTATAGCAACTTAGGAAAAGGTTCATCTCCACCTTTGTTTGGGTGATACATGTGTCTAATGGTGTAGTCTGATGGACCTGCTATGAACACAGGCATTTTCAGATGCTTCATTAATCTTAAAATATGACATAAGCAATTAAAATACATATTGCTACAGAGGGAAGGAAAAAAAATATAAATGGTTAAGGACTTCAGATAAAATCTGGCCAAGAAAGTGAATCAAAGAAATTCAGAACAAGCTTGTAATATTTTAATTGAAAAAGCAAAGCTTGCAGGTATTTGAAATGAGCAGGACTACATGAGTGAGATCAACACAATCAGACTCAGAATCAATACTAAATATAATTTAGTTACATCTCAAAAAAATATCAGATTGCACTCACCAGTTAAAACTAGAATTCAAACTTTCCATCCTCATTTTCAGTGACCAATCTTTACACTGATACAAGATGGCATGGCTTTTCTGGAAATCTGCTCCATATTTAAACAATCAGCTCCTCATTTAGACAACACTGAGCTTCAATTTTTATGTTAAAATTATTTATTCCTTAAGCTATCTTACTGAGAGGATTTTATTAAGAGTTAAATACTCCTCCAAGCCTGAGGGACACACTTCTTTCAGTATGATTACAGCAAATGTCAAGCAAAACTTTAGACCTTGCTGTTTCAAGCACTGTAGAAAGACAGCAGCCAGGCTGCATGCAGCACTCACATAGATTTTAGCTAGACATGTACAGAAGTAGAGCTACTTCCCTGTTATATGGTTATAAGCATATGGCAATCACAGAGTGAAGCTTCTGTTCCTTTGTCCAGGTATGTGTTCCAAGAAGTCCACTCCATGATAGCTGCTGCCTTGAACACCTTAGAGTAACCTTGAAGTAGAAGAATATAACCAGTTAGCAATATAAGCACCACAATGGGACGCAGATTTCAACTAAACCCACTCAGGAATACAAATGTGATTTGCATTCAGAAAAGACTAGCTAAACAGAAACAGAGGGCATGAAGGTGAAACGCTGGGCTGGAACAAGTCACCAAAGAAGACAATACCCTGCATTGAAAAATGGCCTTTACCAGTAACACTAAAGAACTTACCTGCTGCAACTGCTAAGAAAGGCTTCAGTCCCAACTTGTTTGCTATTCAGGTTTTTCCTTTTTTTAGATTCAAATCCTCCACTTGACTAGGAAGAAATAGGGATGATGAATAAACCCCATTTGTCCATCCATCTCCACTCAGGAAGGAAGTTATGCGGACCCAGCTGAATCCTGTTTAATTTTCCCAACCTGTGCAGCAATAGCAGCTATGAACCAGTGTCATAAATATTCAAATTTCATGCAATTTCATGCATGTCTAGCAAAAATTGTGTTATTTTAGTTCAGTGCAACAAGGTATTTCTTCAGCTGCATAAAATAATTTCAACAGAGATGTATTAAAAGAAGCACCACCAGGATTCAGACAAGGTTGCAGGAAAAGTATTTAGAAAACACAGACTTACACAAATATACACGCCTATCTGAGTGATCTGTATGACTGCTCTATGGACACCAAGGTAATCTTCCATAATTACAATTGAATTACAATGTTATTATAAAGTCTTACAGATCTTGGGGTAGAAACAGATGATTATGCCTATTATCACAAGTAAATTAATTAGGACTACTTTTCCTAGACAAAGTGCCATTTCTTCACCACTAACACTTTATGATGTGTATCCAGAAGGGAGTTACCACTCCCAGAATATGCAGCACTTCAGTGCTAAAGTGAAAAAGAGAAAATACATCATAATAATGAGACATTCTATTCAAGCCAAGGGAAACATTTCCATCTGCCACACTAGATTTTGTCAGGACTTACACATGTAGCAAATGACACTGTCCCTTTAACAGTCACAGAATCAAGAAAATAGTCATATCAAATCTTTTAGCTAATAAGTAAAAGTCATATTGATAGTAATATATGAATCAGTGAAACACTGTCTACATTCTTTACTTCAGCCATATGGGTTTAGATATTTTTAGAAAGGTGTGCTAGTGAAAAATACTGGGCTTAAATAAAAGTTTATCACAAAAAATGTCTAGCCTGAAGTTTCTGTGTGTCACAGACTACAAGCCAAACCTGCTTATGAAAAACTCCCAAGCTTTTACATACTTATACACACATGGAAATGTTCTTCCAGAGCTTTTAGCAGACTTAGCTCCTGTGCTTTGCAATGGTATCTGCATTCTTCTGCTTTCATCAGAATCTACCTCTTCCTTCTGGACTACACTAGTCATTAGCAAGAGAGTTTCACCAAGTTTTTTCTATCTCTGTTAACGCATTATATTGGTTATGCTATTTACATACTGATCAAATACATACCCAGAAATGACTGTGTTCATTGCATTCTTCTTTGCTCAGTGTTTTGGGTGAAAAAAAAAAAAAAAAAAAACCAAAAAAAAAAACAAAAAAAAAAAAAAAAACCAAAAAAAAAAACAAAAAAAAAAAAAAAAACCAAAAAAAAAAACAAAAAAAAAAAAAAAAACCAAAAAAAAAAACAAAAAAAAAAAAAAAAACCCAAAAAAAAAGCAAACCAAAAAACACCAACCAAAAAACCTACGACCAATTTAAATAATTACATTATTTGATGTCCAGTTAAATGAATGTAGATTAGTATGATCTTACTCTATCCGCAGTTCTCCATCCAAGTTATTTAAAAGATAGATGAAGGTCCATAAGAAAACACTTGGACTTCTATTTTCAAACATTTCTTATTTTACTCGTAAAGGCTAACAGTGATAGCAACATGCATTATTTTCTCTCACTCTTAAATGCCAGTTGCTATAGAAACTTTACACTGATTAAGATGAGGAAAATGATCCTCAGAAAATATGCATTGAACGGTAATTATTAATCCTGTACATTCAACCAGCAAGAATGAGACCTTACAATTCTAATACTACACAGTGATAAAACTTACAAATGGCTTTTTAGAAATTATGCCCACACAGACGTTTTCTGAGTAGTATCATACGTGGAAACAATGTGACCTGAAGCAGGGCTTTACATGCTCACAGTTACTGCCAGCTATTTGATAGCTAACAAAAAGTATTTCAAAGAGCATAGGTAAGAGCTTTAAAAGCTACTATTCAGAAGCAATTATTGACACAGAGGTTCTTGCCCTGGCCCAGCTCTGTGTTTTCTGTGCATAAGCTGCAACAAATTTCCTTCTTCCATGTGATGTAATTCTGGAATCCATTCATCTGACATCTGAAATATCTCTGTTCACATTAGCAAAACACATGCACACTTCACGCACTTCAACTTCCAGTCACAGTAAGAATTCTACCATGTTATTACATTAGCTAAAGTCATGCAGCTTCAGCTGACATGCAGATCTTGTTACAAAGCTACATGCAGACCAAGTAACAATAAAAGCTGTTAACTTTCCTAGGTGACAACACAATATTTGTCAAAGCAATGTTGTCTTCTCCTTTTGTAAGTAATGGAAGCTTCTCTATTTGCATTCCCTCAATCAGAAAATATAATTTGTTCAAAAAAACAAATCATGCAGGAAGGATAAATTTACTTCCAAAAGTTGCATGTAAGAAGTAAAAATCTTTATCATCAACTCCCAAAACCAAGTTCATCAAATGGAACAAAAGTTTCTGCAACCTTTAGAAGAAACAGGAGACCTCTCATCTATTTAGTCGTTTTATAAGCCATACTGAACATTAACTTGAGAACATAAAAGAAATACCCATTGGTATTGAGCATTAATGTCTAATAGCTTCCTTTTTAGAAATCTGATTTGCCTTCTGGAGAGCTGTGTATTTCTTATATACTTACATAGTATATAAGAATATTCTTATACTTCTTATATAGTTCCTCATTAGAAACTTACCGTATGATACATTTTATACAGAAGTTTCTATATCAGACTTCTTAACATAGTTTCCAGATAATTCTGAATACAAGTGAAGAATGTTACAATTAAACAATGATTCAGTAGGCTCAGTATTAGCATATAGCACACATCATGCAAAAAATCTTAAAATAACTAGCAGCTGGTTTATTCCACTTTAAAGCCTATTTATGGGAGGCCCCCCAATTTTTACACAAACAGAAAATAATGAGATTATATAATTTTTAGTAGCAACAGAGAAACACGGGATACATTCTTATTTTCCAGCTGGAGTTAAAGACTGTTGAAAGAAATTGGAACACTCCAGTGATCTGACATATTGCAGAGGGTCTTGCTGTGCTTATAATCAAAACACATGCTTCATGAAACAGATTTTTAAAACCCTGTACAATAAAACTACCAATAGCTGCTCTCAGCCTTGCTCAAATTTGTCTATTTCAGTGCAAATATACATCATGAAAACTTTTTTGAAGACAGGGAAAAGAAAGAAAATGTTTCACATCAAATACTTTGTCTGTTGAAGACAGTTTGTTAGGAATGAAGTTAAAGCCCTTCAGCAAAAGTCCAATGGAAATCAAATGCCAATGTGTGATTATAATTAAAGACTAGGAGAACAAGAGAACAAAAGTTTCTTTCACAGCCATCTGCAGACTGTACACTGGAGACGAAAGTTACAAGTTTTCCTATAGAATCATAGAACAGTTAGGGTTGGAAAGGACCTTAAGATCATCTAGTTCCAACCCCCCTGCCATAAGCAGGGACACTTCACACTAAACCATGCCACTCCAGGCTTCATCCAACCTGGCCTTGAACACTGCCGGGGATGGTGCACGCACAACTTCCTTGGGCAACCCATTTCAGTGCCTCACCACCCTAACAGGAAAGAATTTCTTCCTTATATCCAATCTAAACCTCTCCTGTTTAAGTTTGAACCTGTTACTCCTTGTCCTGTCACTACAGTCCCTAATGAAGAGTCCCTCCCCAGCACCCCTATAGGCCCCCTTCAGATACTGGAAGGCTGCTAGGAGGCCTCCACACAGTTTTCTTAAAGGAAGAAAGGAAAAAAAAAAAAGGAAACGAGGGGAAAGGAGAGAAAAGGCAGAAAACACACTATGGAGAAATGAAATGCTCCACCCCTCAGGTAACGATGCCAAATTTTACACCTTGAAGTAGGGTGCTACAGTTACTTCAAATCCAAGTGACAAGAGATGGTTATAGAATACACAGTGCATATGTGTACAATATATGGTTATAGAATACACAGTGCATATGTGTACAACATATGGTTATAGAATACACAGTGCATATGTGTACAATATATGGTTATAGAATACACAGTGCATATGTGTACAATATATATCTGATGTATTCTTGCTGTGTGGGGATTAAATCTTCGTATCACCATACACTGGGGAAAAAAACAAAACAAAACAAAACAAAACACAAAGAGATCCATTTCCTGAACTTGTAAACACTTTGAAATTATTTTCCTAGCCATAGCAATTCAAATCAGCAGAACACCCCATTCAGGAAGCATTACAAACCCAAATTTTTGAATGTGTATTTCATGCCAAGTTGGGTCCAAATCCTGAAGTCTAGAATATGACTAACAGACGTCACAGAAGTATCAAGACAGAAGTCAAAAGAAGGATCCAAAAGTGTGAGAGTCAGATTTCCAAGGAAGTCACCAGATTAATTTAAACATTGGAAAATGTAGGTTATTTGAATGTTGGGTTTTTATTTGACTTCCCAGTACTTAGGGTTCACCTACACCATATTCTAAGTCTTTTTCTATAATAAGAGCATGTAAGAGATTTTATTTTAATGAAAATTTTAATTACAGGTAAGTAAATCATTCCCGCAGACAGGAATTCGGCAAAACATTAAACAGTGTGAGACTTGCAGTAAATCAAAGAAAGTCAGACTTCTGCAGTCTGTAGCTCTGGCAACCCGGACAGCTCTTCTGCTATGGCACCAGGCATACACCTCAGCAAAGCTCTGGCAAACTTGAGTCAGCTCTGAACACTAAAAGCCTTCACTTCCATGGGGCAAAATTATAATGTGTGAACAATGTGACTGGTTGTTGAAAAATATCATTTTATCTGAAAATACGAAACACCATTGATAGGAAATAGCATGCCACAGTAAGGCCTTTATTAAATGGTGATAGAACAAATTACTTTTCAAACACTCAAATAACAACTCTTCCAAGTCACATCCAGCATCTGTACTGAGCTGTAGAACATTCAGGATTTTCCTCTTTGCACAACTGAATTCCCCTGAAATTGGAAGGGTTGTCCCTGACTGGGGCTGAGAAGACATTACGTAGTGGAAGAGGAGGCAGGGATAAGATCCCTTTACTTTGCCTTTGGTGGTACAGGTAACAGCAGAGCTGGTTCTCAGGGAAGTGACAAGCAAGAGCCAACAACAGTGCTCTTGAATACTGCTGAGGAATGAAGCACCTTCTCTTTCCAAGCTTGCCCAAGCTGAACAGTGATTTGAAAGGCTGCGTGAGTAGTTTTGAGGGGAAAGAAATACCACTCTCTTAATGGGAAAGGAGAGCTAGAGACGAAGATGGCAAACCTAGTGTATTCCAGGTGTGTGTGTGTGTGCTAACAGTTAAGAACAAGTATCTTACTCTCACCCATGGACTGTTACTGAAGAAGACAACTAGAAAGAGCAGCTCTCAATATTGCAATATCTCACATTACTTGTTTGTGTATAATTCTCTCAAATTTCATTAAATTCAGGGCAAGAAATTTCAGGATAACAATTCAACAAATTGTCATGTCATAACATTTAAAAGGAAAAAAAATATTTGGAAAGTCTGCCAGTCCTGTTGTAAGAATAGAGAATATAGCAACCTTTTTTTCATTCTATAAAGCACATCCTTTAAATATTTACTAGTCTTGTATTTTTTTTACATGTGCAAGCATGTAAAGCTTTTCTACAAGCAAAAGCCCTCTATCTCTCACTGAAGTATGCTTAAGAACATTCACTGCATATGTAATAAGAGTATTAAAGGATCCAGATGTGAATTAGAGAAACAACTGTGTCTATTATAACCGAATTTCAAACTACGGGAGTAAGATCAAGCAGGAAAGCTGTGTGGCTTGTTCCAGAGCACCACCCACACAATTCTCTCAGTAGGTTACCAAATGACACTAAATCTAACCCAGTAAAGTGCAAAACAAAGCTGTCACATCTGATTGCATTCCCAGTGACTGAATGGACAATGAACAAGAGATTTTTCTCTAACATCCCAAGCTTTCAAAATAATACTTGTGTAGATGTACAGCCACTCATACCATACATTTCTAATTAACAAGTTATTTTCTTTGGCTATGAAATATCACATATGAGTCAACAAACTTGAGGAGTACTCACAGGACTATTCTGTGGGAATAAAATTGAAGCTTCTCTTTTGAAATATACACAGTTTATTTTTGGCACCCTAAACTTCAGAGAAGTAAAATTTCAAAGGTATTACAGAATAGGTGTTAGCAGGAAACATTACATACACAGCATTGTTAAAACAGCCACAACTCCAGTTTAAGCAGTATCAGCAAATACACTGTTAGCTTTGAATGACTACATAATCAGTGTTATTTAATTTTGCAAACCATTTGCTTGATTCGAGAAGTACTGCCAGGAAAGGCAAATGGATTAACTTCCACTGTTTCTAGGAAGCCTCAATTTCTAAGTTATTTTTAACCTGCCATGAGTAATACACATATATTTGTCTTTAATTAATAACCTGATTATAAAGGCTTGCCTTTGAAACTGGTGAGCATTCAGTTTAATCACTCATTCTGAAAGGCAGAGCCTGCCCCAGCCAGGGCTGGAACAACCATCACTGCTTTGTGTCAGAGCACAGGACAGACCTGTCCCTTCCACTAGTGCAGACCTCAGTGCACCTCTACAAACTCTACTCATCCTCAGGCCTCTGCTGTTCTTACTGGTACAAAGTTTGGCTGCAGGTTCTCAACTTTGTGGCTAGTTCTCAACCTTTGGGCCTTTATCCTGGACTGAGGGTCTGCTGCAAGCCGGAGCTCTGCATCAGCACCAGGTCAAGTGGACCCCCTCATGCCTAGTCAGATGCAACTTAAAACTGCCTTAGGAAAGCAGGCTTCCCCAGCACCCCTTTCACTTGCATCACACTTGCCCCCCAGCACTTACACCCGCAGCAAGGGTGATGCCGTAGTGCAGGCCAGGGCAAACACAGCAGGACTTGGTGTGAATCCTGCAAAAGCCACGGGAGTGCTGGGCTACCCATAGACCCAAACGTGGGGAAACACAGCTGCTACGGGGGGAGTGGTGGCCCTGAAGAGAGACCAGGTATGCACACCCACCACCGGCCCGAGACCGCCTCGGCCAAGCCAAGCCAAACCAAGCCAAGCCAAGCCACGCCAAACCAGCCCAAGCCAAGCCAAGCCAAGCCAAACCAAGTCACCACCCTCCCGCCACTGCGCATGCGCCGCCTGCAGCGCTGATCACCGTACCTCCAGAGCGCCAGGGGGCGCTGCCTCCTCTCGGCGAGCTCTTCCCGCCGGTCGCGAGCGGTGCCGCTTGTCGGGGGGGGGCCGGTCTCCGCCACAACAGCGCGGCTTGCGCAGGCCCGGCGGGCGCTATGGGCAAGAAGCACAAGAAGCACAAGTCAGACAAGCATCCCTATGAAGGTGGGTGCAGCGCCGGCGGGCAGGGAGTGCCACCGCGGGCGTGGGGCCTCGGTCGTTCCTGCCGCCCGGCCTGACTGGGCCCACTTCCCGGCGTAGCGGCCTAGTGCCGCCGCTGAGCCCGAGCGGGGTTTGCTGGCCGGCGTCGGGACTCGGCCCGGCGGCGCTAACTCCTCTGGGGCGAGAGGCAGAAGAGGCAGCGAGTCCGGAACGCGAATGCTATGTGGGCTAGTGACAGGCTGGGGAGGGGAGCTGGGGCGGGAGAACTTGTGGTGGCGGGTTCGGGCTGAGGGCAGGAGCACAGTGCTCACACCGATTGTTTCTGCGCTGTTTTAAGAATACGTAGAAAAGCCACTGAAGCTGGTGCTGAAAGTTGGAGGAAGTGAAGTCGCTGAGCTCTCTACCGGAAATGCAGGACTTGATTCCAACCTGTATGAAGACAAATCCGAACATGAGAAACACAAGGACAGGAAAAGGAAAAAGAGAAAGAAAGGAGAAAAACAAGTTCCTGGAGAAGAAAAGGAGAAAAGAAAGAGAAAAGTTAAGGTATGTATTCATGAAGCATGTATTCATGAAACTGTAGACATGCTTCAACTTCCTCTAGTCTTCACATGAAGAGGTGAGCAGATAGGACTGTAACTTGTATCCTTAAGTTGAAACACATTCAAACTCACTATGTTAGTTTTGTAGATTTCTTTTCTCTGGGTAGTTTCATTAGAAAAAGATAAGTCATCTGAGATATCTCATCTTTCAAAAAATACAGAAAATTTAAAGGGGGGGGGAAGATTCTGTCTCTAAATTCATTTGCATAAAATAGGAAGAAGGCTTTTCAATTTATAATAGTAGAATCATAACTTCTTAATTAAAACTGAAAAAATGTTTCTCTTGCCAAGTTCTTAACATGGTAAGTAATTAAAACACATTTATTTGAAGAATTATTGGTACATGCAATTTAAATTTCCTGGCTATTTCATAACAGCTTTTTTCTAAAACATAAATAAAAAATCTTATTAGGAGCTTCCCTGGAAACAGCTCTCTGTGCAGAGTTGTTCCTGTCATGCTGTAAGTGGCTGTCTCACATTTAAAAAAATAATCCAGTGGTACACTGAATTCTATAACTGAATTACTTTATTGTCCAGCAGATGGAGACAGTACATAAAGTTTAAGATTTACACCTATATTTTTTAAACTATGTGAAGTTGTTTTGAACAATCCAAAGAGCATTATGTGCAGTGGTAATGCTGGTTTTGCAGCTTCTGTAAGTTTCTGTAACAGTATTTCTCTTTCTAGGAAGATAAAAGGAAACGAGACCGAGACCCTGCAGACAGTGAGGGAGAACAGGAAATGAAATGTCAAACCCCCATCAGATTGGAATTGCCCCCAGAAAAACCACTGACAAGTACTTTGTCAAAACAGGAAGGTAAGGGGGGGAAGAAATAAATTTCTTTTGTTAATTGCAGTTTTCTTTAATTGACTCAAATTTTATTGTTCTTTGTAGCAGGTAACTTGACATTTTTTGCCTTATTGGTGGTTTTCCCCATCTCATACAAAAATCTGAAACTATCCTCTATACCAGTTTGCAGAATGGTACCTGGTACCTGTGTCAGAGTGAGCAGAATGACAAGGCCAGTGTGAAAAATAGATCCTCTATATAATGTTGTGGGGTTTGCCACTGTATTCTTTTCATTTATGATAAACTCTCAAGTTGCATCAGTTTTGTTTAGTTGATTTCTAGTAGCTTGGACATTTAGTACCTCTTGCAGTCAGTTGTGTCTCACATCCTTTCTCTGTACACTTCTTTTTGATCTAGAGGTGGAGCAGACACCACTTCAGGAAGCTCTGAATCAACTCATGAGACAGCTGCAGAGGTAAATGTCTGTGCTATATGCTTTAAAGACTATAAAATGAAAATAACATACATTAAGGAAAGAGGCATATAAAAAGCTGAGTGAAAATATTGCTAAATATATTGCTAATTGGACTGGCTTAGGAATTTACTAGTTTAAGAATGCATGCTTCCGGTAAACACTTCCAGTTTCAAGTTTAAGATACTTTTAAAAAACTTCTAAAATGGGACCATTTTCTGATAATGTGATGCTTTCTTTATAAGAACTATTTTTCAGAGAGGCCCAAGAGTTTGGAATGAGCTTACCAAACCAAACCTTCTTTTACCTGGAGTTCTCCTATTTTCAGAATTTTTTACTATAAAAAGGAAGTACACATTGAAAACTTAAACCACGTTGTCTTACTGTCTTATTAACTAAATGTCTTAATCAAAACACTCAGATTTGCAGAGTTTGCAGTTCTTTGAAGTAATCCGTGGTTTAACATATTCATTGTTGACTTTAAGAATATCTTTATGTCTTGCATAAGAGTGGTTGAAAGATCTCTCCCTTTATCTGTATCATCAGATTAAGCTTGAAACTTGGTTCACAACTTTTCTCTTAACTTTAAATTTTAAAGACTTTGGTGTCAGTTTCAAGAAACGTAACAACAATAAAAAAGCGGATGTGTTTTTTTGGCTACCTTTCTACACAAAGAAGCAGTCACATTTGCTTTTGAGTCCTTCCTCTCAGTTGGAAGCTGTTGTGCAAGTGTTCCACAGGTGTCGCAGAATATCTGTGCTGTGTGCTTCTGCAGATGCATAGCAAAAGGCTTTTCACTATTCTGTTGCAACTTGGAGCAGAAATCCCTAAGTCATAAGTAAGCCTCAGAAAGAAGGCCTTAAATGCCAAGGATTCCACCAGTGAGTGTAGTATCAGCACTGGTATAGAAGGCCAGTCTGACACTGTTTTGTTTGTTGGGTTGGTATTTTTTTTTTTTTTGGGGGGGGGGTTTGTTTTCTTTTTCGCTTGCTTTGTTTTTTTCAAAACACAGTGAAAAGCAAAAACGAGTGGTTTGGGAGGATAGATTCTTGCCAGCCTAAAGCTAAGTCTGATCCTAAGGAGAAGATACCAACCAGCTATGAGTGGTATTAGAAGCACTCAGAACATCAGTGTCTGTCAGAGATCATGAATAGTCTTAAGAAATTTTAATGTAAAAAACTATTAACATTAATTAGTAGTTCTATCATAAATTTCATCAACAAGCTTTCCCTTCTGTTAATTTTATTGTTAAATAATGAATGACAAGTGTATATTCTCATGACGTGTTCACTTTGTTTTTTGGTGATTTAATTGTAGTACAAAACCACTTTTTGAAAAGCCAAAACCCAAAAAGGGGTGATTTTGCTGTTTTTGGGGGTTTTCTTATTCTTCTCAGGAGTACAAGTAGTTATCAAAATGTGAAAATAACTTCCATAGTATGTTTGTAGCACTTTTTTGGTATATAGGTTTGCCTATGAGGTCTGTGTAACCTTCAAAAGTAAAAGATTATGCTGACGCAGGCCATTTCTAGCTTCATGTTTTTGATTCCTTTTCAATTTAATCCTTTCTTTTCCATTTAATTTCCAAGCTCAATATGTTCTCTGTTATAAATTGAAACATAAAAAGCTGTCTTTTCATTTCTTAACAGAAAGGATCCAAGTTCTTTCTTTTCATTTCCTGTGACTGATTTTATTGCTCCTGGCTATTCTATGATCATTAAAAACCCAATGGATTTTAGTACCATGAAAGAGAAGATCAAAAATAATGGCTACCAGTCCATAGAAGAATTAAAGGTAATTCTGTAAATTTTATTTTGACTACAGAGATGTATTACGCTCAGTTGACTTGAACTCTAGTATTTTATGAGAATATGAAGGTGCCAATAGAACCAATACTTCTGCCTGAAGAAATGTTTCTTGTTGAATTTTAGTGAGCAAATTAATTCTGGAAGTGAAAGAGAAAACACTTCTGCTTTGGACATGCACATCTCAAAGATGTGGACAGTTTCAGGTTATGTGCAGGATTAAATAGAACCTGTCAGTTTGTTCTTCAACGTGTCATTTTAGATGTTTACTTAAGGATGACTACGTTATCATTTCTGTCAGAGTGCTTTCTTTTTTTGAATGTATTGCCTTTCAAAAAACAAGGAATCTGGTGAATTTCTTGGCTTTGCTTGTCTGCTCCTACTTCCTTATTTGTTTCCAGTCACCTCTCTGCTATCCAGGCTTATCTAGTAGATCCACAACTAGCCAAGGCAAGATGAGTTCAGTCTGTTGGCAGCAGCCACTTAACCCTGTGCTGTACTGTGTCCATTCAAGGTCGTGTCTTGAAGGCCCCTAACATTTCTAGAAGGTTTGGGAACCTGTTCTGCTGTTTTCTTCAGCAGAAATATTCTCTAGTTCTTTACAGGGTTAGATAAGCACTCAAGAAGTGTAATTTGCGTGTAACAGTTGAACTTAGGCAGATGTTGTTTAATAGTATTGGTTGCATTTTCTAGCACATTCCTCTGTAGAACTCAAAAACTTCAGAAGAATATTCCCTGTTGTTTCAGCTGTTTCTGGTTAGTTTTTCATTTCATCATTTAGTCTTTGTAAATAGCTGAGAATGTGATAAAACATACCTGCCTGTAGAGGCTCCGCAACGAGTATAAAAGGGAATTTTCTAGCTGAGTCATTCAAGAAATGAACTTCAAACAAGCATAAACTTCCTTTCTTAATTGTAACTCCAACTTTGGCAGTATTCCTTATAATGGCATATTCCTTATAATGATTTAACTTTGAAATGCTGCTTTTCTACTGCAAAAGTTAGCTTTATTGTCTGTTTTATGTTACTTCACCTTGGTTTTCTTGTAATGACTGCCGATTGTTCAGGGAAGTGGGTAATTTTAGCAGAGAGGACTTCCATTAATACTTTAAAAGCCACAGACAATACTGAATACCTAAAAATACTTTCAGGATGTTTATTGCTGGTTTTGAGACTTGTAACGTATCTTTGTTTAAATTTTTGATTAAATAGATTTCATAGATTCATGAATTAAAAGTGTTCTTTGAAGTTTTTTTTTTTCCCCCTCAAGCTCAAGACACTGCATTTGCAACAACGATTTTAACACAGTATAATATAAAATCTTAATTTTCATTCCAAAATTATTAATGTCCTTCCAGGACAACTTCAAGCTGATGTGTACTAATGCAATGATTTACAACAAACCAGACACCATTTACTACAAAGCTGCAAAAAAGCTGCTGCACTCAGGGATGAAGATACTGAGCCAGGTAATAGAAAATGCAAAGCAAAATACTAAAAAATATACTGCTTTTTTTCTGATCCCCATTTCATTCCACTTTCCTTACAGGGATCTCATGAAAACTAATAAAAACTTCAGATTTGTCAAATGCTTGCATATTAGAATTTAAATACATTGTTTTAAGGCTCAGGCTTCAGTACTGCTACCAGATTAGTTATTAAAGTAGTTTACATTTAATGTTTCATTTTTTGAACTGTCTGTATATTTGCTAATATAAGAAAGAATGAATTGAAATAAAATCCTCTCTGTGTAGGTTATGAAAAGATTCATTAAAGCAGTACATAAAAGGATTTCTGTGATTTTTAGGAGAGAATTCAGAGCCTGAAACAAAGTATAGAATTCATGGCTGACCTGCAGAAGACAAGGAAGCAAAAGGACAAGCCAGAACTGCAGCAAACTGGGGAAGATGTAAATGGTCATGGAAAAGACAAAGGAGAACCTGTGGATGGTGATGCCAAAGCGTTCAAAACACCTGGCAAAGAACACAAAAAGTGAAGTATTATCTCAATAATAGTTACAGCACGCACCCTTTACATGCTGCGGAAACAGGATGACTTTTAGGGAACAGTGGATGGGGGTTTCTTTTTTTCTGGTACTGCACAGACATTAGGACTTCCTAATCTCAACAGAGCAACATTTATGTAAAGCGTCCTCATACACCAGAAAAAAATAAGTTTAGACTCTTTTACAATACCCTTTTTTATATATATATATATATATATATGTATAGATAATTTTTTTTTTAATCTATATATATATTTTTTAATCTATATTTTAATCTAAATAAATAAACTTGTAAACATTTTGGTACAAATAACTATGTAGCCAATTGTTGTGGGGTTTTGTATTTGAAATGTATAAATGCGTAGCTACTGAATGTTTACTTCCTGAAATATCTTTTAATATCTAGAAATACCCCTTTCAGTGTTCTGAAATGCTACTTTATTTTCACAGATTTGAAAATACAGACAGTAAAATTCAGAGTATTTAATATTTTACCAAAACTAACCTTGTTAGTACTGTGGGAGTAATCACATAAAATCTAACAACATCCTAAACCCAGACATTAGTATGGCTGAAGTAAGCTAAACACGGAGTTTATTAACATAAAAAAGCATTTACTGATACAAATCTGTTACCTACTTTCCCAGCTATATTCAGTGGCACTGAATTAGTTTTTTTGTCTACAAAAACAGTTTGCGTAGGACACAAAACCAATTTCTTCACTATATCCTTTCATGGTATTTAACCAGTTGATGTCTGTTAAATGTATCTGTTAAAGCTAGTAACTAAGTTGCATGCGTTTTATTCACAGGAAGGAGAAAGATCTGCTTGAAGACAAATTGCGGAGCACTAACTTGGAAAGGGAACAAGAGCAGATTGATCGTATTGTTAGAGAATCTGGAGGGAAGTTAACAAGACGGCTTGCGAACAGCCAGGTAGGTCTCTGTGTATTTAGTAATGCCTTTCACTTTTTCACAAGTAGGGTGACATAGCATCTTGTGTCAACTGAAACTTAAGGTATGCTTTTACTGCAATTACAGTTTACACCATTCTGTGTGTGACTGATCTTCTGTGTAACATCTTAAGGTCAAAAAAAAAAAAAAAAAAAAAAAAAAAAAAAAA
>NDXB01015779.1:35833-52056 GCA_002631895.1 Agapornis roseicollis | reverse complement strand
TGCTTTGTTTTGTTTTGTTTTTTTTTTTTTTTTTAATGTATATAATTTTTTTATAATATATTGATCTCATTAACATGGAAGTAGTTTGGAACTAAGGTTTTTTTTTATGATAAAGTGCATTATTGCATGTCTGTCAAGCAGCAGCATAGCACAAAGTCTGGCTTAATTTACACATACAAAAGGGGAGGCATCCTTAATCTTCATCTATATTGAGAAAAAGTTTTCGCAAGCTTTGAGGGAGCATAGTGGACAGCCTGAAAAGCTGTTACCAGCACCAGACTGAATTTTCGTATTGTGTTAAGGTGCACAATATTGTTAATAAAACATTTTTAAACAAAAATGCATTTGAGGTGGATGTTACTGGAACACGTTACAGTGTGAACAGATGGTATGCTGTGGAAGTTTGTTTTCACAGTCAGAAATGTGTTCTTAAAAATTTCTTTTTGGGGATTGTTTTAAAACCCCTTCTCACTTTTACCTGATGCACACATATCAGTGGTAGTAATTAATACTGTTGTTATTCATTAGTGACATACCTGAATTACGGACCCTATAGTTCTTATGCTCCGACATACGATTCCACATTTGCCAACATAAGTAAAGAAGATTCTGACTTAATCTATTCAACGTATGGGGAAGAGCCTAATCAAGGATCTTTCAGGTAATAAACCAACTGGGATGTGTATTACAGCTTTCACAGTCAGAAGCAGCTATGTGGCACTGCAGGATGGGCTGTGTCTTTGCTGTTGAGTAATGTCAGTACTGTCTTTATAGTCTGCTGAATTTTGTTTGTTCAATTTAAGAAACAAATAAGAGAATTTGCTTGTGAAATGAAATTAACCAAAACTGAAGGATTTTGATACTACTGATGCATACTATACACAGATTAAAATTTAGGTGTGCTTATGACTAACTCTGAAGGACTTGTGTTCAAAGCCAGGAAAATGTTGAGTGGCACAAGTGTTTATGCAAACTGGATATTTTAATATTAATGAACTTCATTACCGCCTTGAGTGAGGCATATATTTGGTCAAATATTGACCAAACTGCTGTGGTTGTAGCGGGAGAGCTGAGTCCACAGATACTAATTTCCAGTTGCATTCTTAAATATTGTGTATACTGTTTTAATTTTTGGTATTATTTACTACAGCACAAATAATTAGTTCTTGTTGTTTCTGTTATTCTTGATTATAAAAACTTCAGCGTTAAAGTCCTAGTGATTTATGAGAATTTCAAAAATGGTTACACAGAGGTATAAATTTCAATGAGATGTGTGAATACCGAAGGGAAGTACAGGGCAAGTTTTGCTCTTGGTTCAATCTAGCTGCCTGAGGCAGTATAGTTTCCTAGTTTTTCAGGTTTTGTTAGGAATCTGAATGGGTTCCTAAGCTACAAAAGGCATGGATAACTAAAGCAAGCTGTTTAGATCCAGTTCTGTGCTACTCCTTGTATTTCTGTGCTGTACATACTGGTTTGAGTTTACGTAACATTTTTCCATTGAACATTTGGTATTAAAGTAGTTACATTAACTCTTTTGATCTTTAACTCTTTTGATCTTTAACTCTTTTGATCTTTAACTTTTTTGATCTTTCAGTATCCATGACTTTTTGATGAAGTCACAAGATTATCCTTTCTTAATGGCTGATAGTTTGCTTGATGTTCTAACTAAAGGAGGACACTCTAGAGCTCTCAGAGAACTGGAAGTGGTAAGAGTGGATTTGGATACTGTCAGTCTTTGGTTTTAGCACACAGGCTAAAGCTGTGTAAAGGGAAAGGTGATGCTGGTCCTCTTGATGGGCTCCCTTGCAATGGGTACAGGTTGAAAGTGAACACTGATCTTTGTCACCTGTGGATGGATTTCCTGGAAAGGGATTATTCTGACTTCTTAATTAGTGAAACATGAAAACAAGTACTGGGAGACAGTCACACATTCTTTCTGTGTCTTCTCTCCCACTCTCATCAGCACTAGCTTCTATTCCATTCAGTAAGAAAATGCCAGTAAACAGTAGTTTAGAAAGGAGGTGATCATGGACAAGCTTTCCTGTTTCCATGAGAAATTTATCATGTTCCTCACAGCCACTCTTTAGTTCAGAAGAGCTAGTAACTAGTTTTTCCATTGGTACAGTTCTTTTAAACTCAGGTATGTGCTGTGTAAAAATACTAGCAACTGCTCTTCACCTCTTAGGAGATACTAGTATATTTCAAACATGAAGGCAGTCAAAAGGGCTAATTTGACAATGTTTACTTAATTGGTAATCTAAGAATGAGTTGAGAATCTCCACAGGACAGTTCCTGTTAACTAGAAGTTTTGCTTTGAGTTTCACATCAGTGTAAACTATTAAAATAAACTGATCATAGCCTTTTATTAATGGGTCATACATTAGCTAAGTTAATACTAGCCATAGTTCATGGGTCAAAGATCAACCTTCAGCCCCAGTTCAGACCTTTGCTTGGTGTTACTAGTTCAGCTCTGTTTTGGTACCCAGCAGTGACACTGACTTACAGGGTTCGTGTTGCAACTATTAAGAGAAATGCAGTTGCACAGAAACAATACATTTCAGCCTCTAAAGGTTATCCTTCTATTACTTCTTGCCCCCCAGTAAATCATGTCTGATGTGACATCACTGGGGAAGAGCATGCAGACTTTGCAAAAAGCAATACAGTGTGCATTGCAAATGTGAATTTTAGTAAACATTAACACCTGAAGAAAGTCGTCTAAAAACCAGCTGCTTTGTGACCTGGTTTACAGAGGAAGCTCGTTATAACATTACATTGATACCACAGAAGTCGGTGGGAGAAACTCTTTGAGTCTCAATTTGAAGTTTTAGAAAGCAGTATTCTTTATTGCAGCACTAGGGTGCACACGCAGATCATTTCGCAAAGGTGAGCACCCAGTACTTGCTGACAGTGGGTATATATTTAGCATACTCATGCATATTCATAGCTTTTCCAGGAACTAATTATGATATTTGCACCCTAATTACGCTATTTGCATCCTAATTACACATGCACTTTCTTGCTTAGTGGGGGTCTCTGGTGGTCCCCAGTAGTCTTCCTCACTGTGTTTGCTGAATAACCTCAGTGCTTGTGCATGCTCGCAAGGTCCTAGGGCTGAATTAGCAGCTGGTATGTCCTTGCTTCTGTTCTGTTCCAGTCTTGCTCCACGTTGGGTGACATTCGCTACCTTGAAGGACAACATCCTTGGTCTTAATGTACTATCTAGTTGTTACCAGGCCAGTGATGTTGTTTCCCCATCAGCCAAACATTCCTTTCTTTCTGTTAGCAAGTCAGAAAAGTGTGGTCTGTTCTACTATGTTAAAATCACACATGTTATGGTTAGTTTAAGATCTAAGGTTACAGTATGTTTACCTCACTATTTTGCAAGGCTTTGTTTTGACGATTAATTCTAATGCCTTTTTTAAAAATCCTTTCTTGATTCAGCCATCAGAGGAGGCTGAAGTCCTACATGAAAGAAGCAATGCAATGAAAGATGTAAAGGTAAAACTTCTGAATCAATTAACTACTCTAACCTGTCGAGCCCCACAGTTACAAAACTGCCTACAACTGCAGGGCCTGTTCAGCTACACAGAGTGACAAGCTGTAAATGTACACTCTGTGACTTGTGACAAGGGTGTGCCATTGTGTAGGCATTTGGAGAGTAAGAATTTCCAAAAAGTTAAGTCTTAAATGAGAGCTTAGATCAAGAGAACTGGAAGAAAATGTTTATATATTTTGTTTCTGATTATTTAACCATGTGTTAGATCTGGTTGGCAGATCCAGTCATTTTATTGTTATCTTAATCTGATTTGGTTGAACATGAACTTGTAACATAAGTGGGGAGTATCACAATACATAGCTGTCTTTGAGAAGTTTTCTCAAATACCTTGTGGCCCTGTAGGTGTACAATACACCTCTAAAATCATTCCACCCAAACTTGTTCACTTAGAAAAAGAGTAGCAGGATTTCTAGGGGAAGGGGTTGCTCTCCTGGATAGTTCACTTGTAGCCTGTGCCCAGACTGGTTTTCAGTTTTGGCCTCAGGTCTTAAAGCAGAGAATTTGTTTAGGTGAGCTCAAGGGAGTTTTATTCTTTCTATTTCAAAATAGGGATGCTGGTCTTAAGTTTCTCTATCATTTGTGCATGCCCCCAGCGATTCTGGCAGATGCCATTTTCTGTGCAAATATGAAACAGAATCATAAACTGAGTAACTGTAGAGCAGTGGGAGTTTCACAGGGTGTCTTTTCAACTTGCACTCCATATGTTCACATTTGTAGAGTAGATTAATTTTAACTAACTTTGCGTTTGGATTTTCCCAAACAATGTTGTTGTTGTTTCAAGTCTGATCTAAATATTAGCTAAATTACTACTTGCTGCTTTTTTGTTGTTTTAGCTTATGGAAATTGATATTGCTGCCAGATTGGACTCTGCTAATAATGACAGACTTACAGCACTAAAAGCAGTTACAAACTTTGGCATGCCCATAGAAGAGTTTGATTCTGAGGGTGAGTTTTCTTGGTACTTGCATGTTTGGTCTGTCTGTAACCGTTTCAGTTTCTCAATCCCTTTGCATAGTCAGTCAGCCTTACTATATTTTATATCATAATGTGAATAAATATACTCTGTTACTAGTTAGGAGTTTGTTTTCTTCATTACACAGAGGCTGAAATCTTCCAGAGGAAGCTTGATGAAACAACAAAGCTGTTGAGAGAACTCCAGGATGCTCAAAATGAACGACTAAGTACAAAACCACCCCCTAATATGATTTGTCTTCTGGGTCCATCTTACAGAGAGATGCACTTGGGTAAATGCACTTTTTCTGATCATTCTTGCAGAACTGATCAAGCCTCAACTTGTGCTAACTTCAAGAAAGATAAAAGTTTAACAGTTACAGTGCAGACTATATGCCTTGTTAGGCCTAGAAAATTCAGGGGGTTTCAGTGTAAAGCCAGATGAAAGTTTTGAACAGTAATTACAAATATTTCCTCTTTAGGAATAGATTACCCTTAAACTGATTGGGAGCTTTCTGTGTGCCACAGCAGACAATAGAAGTGTTTGGCTAGCTTACTGATTTCCACATGGGCTTTGAACAGGGCCTGCTTAAGTATTACTAACTTCTTAGCATAAGGCTAGCTTTACTCTAGGTTTGATCTGGTTATCATCAGTTTATTTTACTATACTAGTTAATACCAGTCATACATTCTTTAATCATTTGAGCAAAGCTGCCCATCTCTCAGGTCAGTTACGCAGCCTGCGTTCATGGCAGCCTTGTAAAACAGGGCTGTGTACAGAGGCAGCTGTTATGCAAGTAAAACCAACTTGTGTAGTACCAGTTACAGCGTATGTGGTCTAAAATCAGCCCCTTGAGGTGGTAAGATAAATCCCCCATTACTGGAGAAATATTACCAAGTTGGTATTTCACAGAAGTCTAAACCAGATCAAATATTATGTTTCTTAACGTGTTTTAAGTACTTACAGCTTCCTTCTGGGCTGAAAACCCCATTTGTAGCAATAAGATCAGTGTCTCTGGTGTACATACAAAACTGAATGCTGTCTCCCAAAGGCCCTGCAGTGCTGACAGAGTGGCTGTGGGTTCCACTAGCTTCCCCTTCTGGGTGCTGTGTTGGTCTGAGCCAGACATTTTTAGCTCATGTGTTAGCTTCTGGTGTTCCTTGACCACTTCAAGCCTTACTCAGCAGCTCTTCCCTTCCTTCTTCTCTTCGTAACCATCTCTCATAGTTCCCAATGTGTCTTGCATAACTGCGTGCAGTACAACAAACCACTTCTGCTGCAGATAAAATACTTAATGTAGTTGCATCTGTATTTAAACAATTCAGCTGGTTTTACATTGTGAAGGGCTGATTTGGGGGACTTTGTGCTGGTATGCAGCATATAAATACATCCACTTCTGTTTTCCAGCGGAAAGAGTAACCAATAACCTGAAAGAACTTGCACAACAAGTGACTCCAGGTGACATTGTTAGTACCTATGGAATCCGGAAAGCAATGGGAATTTCAGTTCCCTTACCTGACATGGAAGACAGCTGGGTAGATTTGACAGAGGGTGAGTGTACAGAGATGTATTGTAGCATCTGTTCAACTAAAACAAAACCACATCTGCAGATCATTAGACTGGCTTGTGGTAAAACTTGCAGTAACCTGGTTCCAACTTTCAATTCTTCTCCTCTTTTTTAAATTCAAATGGGAAGTTGCTGTGCTTGGTCTCAGTCCAGAATTAGTCTTTTGGATGTATGGAATTTGCTAAGCAAGGACCTCATGCTTCCTCTTTCTCTAGGTTTGTGGCTGTGCCTACCCTTAGCTTAGTTCGCCAGCTGCACTGCTTTGTAGGTTGACAACATCAGGGCAACTCAACTTGTCCAGCCAAAAGTAACTGCTGGGTTAAGGAGTCAGGTCAGTGGAAAACCAAGTGCCAGAAACAGCTCCCTACATGTGGCGCATGATGGGTAAAAGTTGTGTTCCTCCCCCCTTCTTCACAACAGGCAAGTGGTTCCTTTCAAGAAACTAAGACAACAAATTTATTCAGTCTGTGGTTGCAGTTAACAGGATTACTTCAGGAGCTTATCTCTGCAAGAAAACTGCTCAAGAAATTTCAGCTGCAAAAGTGCTGAGCATTTTCTATTCCATAGCATTCTACAAGTGAGGGTATGTTACGGAGCCAGCCAACACATGGCATTTTTAGTACAGATCAGCGCAGATACTCTGGCTAGTGCAGAGTGTGTAGCTGACTTGAGACTGTGCACCAATAGCAGATGGCAGGAGTAGAACTCTAGGGAGTATGTGTCGCATTTAGGCATTTCCTGTGCTAACTGACCTGATACCTGCTGTTAACTTTTCAGACTTTCAAGAACCTAAGAAGACTGTCATCATCCCAGAAAGAGAGTGTGGCCCAGTCACAGTCTGAGGCTCTGGTCCAGTTTACAGCTGTCTAAATGAACCTCCTTCTGGTGCATTCACCTGGCACATGTACTTTGTGTGTTAAATTACTTCTGTTTATGAATTCTGGGGACTGGTGACACTTGAAATTGAATGGTTTGTACTAGAGTTAAGTCTGCTACATAAATGCACTAAATTATTCTTTTGGCATTCATTGGTGCCTCTGATGCGTTTCAGTTTTCCTGGATTGTTAAATGTCTGGAAAAGTCAAAGCATAAGTGAAAATGTACCTGTATATGAGTCAGGGACTCAACCAGCAGTTTCTAAAAGCAATCTGTAGACTCTGCATCTCAGTCTGATTGAGGCGGAATCATTAGTATCTGAACAGGCAACTGTCCCTTTTTAAAATTACTGTGCAACTCCAATGATCACGAGGAAGAGAAATAAACTTTTTAAGAAATAAACTTTTTAAATACAAACAACAGACCCTGTCTTAACAGAAGATCAGCTGTGGGAGACTCTGAATGTGGAGCCATCTCAGAGAGGCACCACCATCTGCTCCCAGGGTTCTTAAAGCTTGAGGGCAAGCTGGGGCACACACCATGCTGGTGAGGGGAGACAGACCCACCCACTTGCTGCCAGCAGGTGAAGTACCACACTGCAACAGGATAGTGTGATGCTCTGAGAATCTCACACAGGCAATACTACTGGGAGGTACTACTGAGCATTACTTGCGTGATGATTTTGGGCTGGCTTGTCAGAAAAGAGCATCTAGTTGAAAAACACCTAGCTTTAAAAGTTGAGTTCCTTGTCACCAAACCACTGCTGAAGCAGACTGACCGTACAGCTTATGGGCATGGAGAAGTCAAGCACTTCCATGTCACTGCACAAGCAGGGTGTGACCTGTGCCCATCAGTCTCCCACAGGTGAGCAGTGTTACACATGGGCTCACCATAGACATCCTGAAGCATTTGTAGATATTGCTGCTTTTGCATCATGTTCCCAGTATAACCCTGGATGTGGCCAGGAATGATGTGCAGCCTGCCAGTCCCTCTGCTCAGCAACCGCAGACATGCAGGGGCATAGAACTGGACTATTAGGTAACACAGAAGCAAAGTATCATGGTGAACTCCACCCCTACCCCCAGTCCAGCATCATCCCTACACTCCCTCCCTTCCGCCTCTAAAAACAGCCACAGGAATGTTGAACTGTTTTGAAAGTTCTACAATTAAAATTCATGCCAGAAGGACTGAACTCTCACCCTGGGTTTTGCTCCAGTAGTTCCAGTTGTCCCAGATAATTTCTTAATAAAACTTCAGAACCACTGGAATTTTTTCACAAGTCAGTCTTGGTAACTGCAGCTGAGATACTATTTCAGGGCATGATTTTTTCCATGGTTATTTTAGATCATTTCCATGCTATAAGAGAAGACCAAAGGCAGAAGCACAATGCATCTCCCTTCCCATCTTTCGCATTGCAGATAGTGGAGTAGGTGGGCACAGGACAGAAAACCAGGTATTGAAACTATTCTGTAGCTCTTGACATGAGATTTTACAGCATATTTTCCACACTTTAAAAGCCAAAAAATACACATGTTGACTTTACACATAAAAGCAACCTCATTAACTCTACAGGGGTAAGGAATGTACTTCCTCTTCATGGGGATCTTCATCAAAATCAGTGCAGATCCAAACAAGTTTCAGGAAGTTTTTTATTTAATAGTAAAACCAAAAGTTTGTCCTTTAAAACAGACTGCTAGTTCAAGATGTGACTAGCTCTTCAAGTGAGACATAGTGCCAGTTTTTCAGTTTAAGGAAACAATAATGCTGTAAAGAAAGATTTTGCTAACAAGGTTATTCCTTGTTCTTAAATTTCACAGTTTGCTCTCACAAGGACTGTTGAAAACAATTATTTAAATACAGCTGCTGCTTAAGTTGAACTTTTTTGGTGATTGAACATAGCTCTCATGTTACACAGTTCCAGTTCTGATGAGAAATGAGTCCTCTGTCATCCCCAGATCCAACTCCTTTGTGATAGGCCATCTCATGTCCCAGGTACGCCTTGTATAGCACGCAGACACTGGGTGAGCAGCACAAGTGGCATTGTGTCCTCTTAAACATGGAACATCCCATGTTCACCCTGTTTGGAAGCTGCAGCTCTCTACACCCCTTCTGGAAGTGAGCTTCAGTTGAAGTTATGCCCAAGCAAGTTGGCAGTACAGTGTAAATAAAAGCATTTCAAAATGCTGTTACAGGGAATTTTCTTTCACAGATAACATACGTCTATATCCTACCAGGTCTGTGACCAGGGACACTTAAAAGCCAGCTCCAGCCTGAGGCACAATGCACCTGTAGCAAAACATTCATGAGGCAAATAGTCACTTCACCTACCATACAGTATCAGCAACCAAAAGGAGCCTTTGAGCTTGCATGGTCATTAGAAAACAATAAATAAGTGCTTGCTGAGCATCTGTAACTACAAACATACAACATACAGGAGTAGCAAAAGCCACTTCAAAGTTTATTCAACTACAACACTGACCTTACGCTAACACAAGAAGTACAAAATGGCCTTCAGTGAGTCCATGTGTGACCCAGACAACCTCAAAGTTTTCTAACCTACCATTTCTTGTTGGAGACTTGTTGCAGGCACAGGTTTGACCTATCAAATTGACAAAGGCTAGAAGCACAATATTTAATCCATACCTGGGCAATACTTAAGATTTCTGCCTGCCTTGAAACAGTCACTTCATCTTCTAAAGAAATCACACAGTAATTGGAAAGTGGCAGTGGTGCGTAGAACTGCTTGTTAAACACTTTTCTGGTACTGGTTAGTACTAAACCCGGAAAGATTAGTAAACACTGCTTTGTAGAAGAGTAAGGCTTAACAAAATGGATGTTGAATTTAACCACCATGATGCTTAGTCATACTACATGTGGTGTATCAGGGAGTAGGGATCCATCCTTAGTTAATACCTGTAATTGGGCACAAGCTAGTTAGCTTTACAAAATACTCCCATCTTCATCAACAGAAAACAGACTAAGTGACTGCAGTAAGTAAAATAATGCAATTTAGAAAACAGCAAAAGCCATTAACAGTGTAAGAGTTAACAAACAAAATCAATGTCAGCAAGTCTATTTCTGCAGTGATCTTACTAACACTCTGCATGTACTTCCAGTATTGAGGCTCTGCTGAAACATTTCCATTATGAATGCATTTTTTCCTCACATCCTTTCAAAGCCTTCAAACCCAATCTGTTTCATAAACTGCATTGCCTTTAAAAGGTACATAAGCCAGCCAGAGGCTAGTCAAATTCAGGAAATAAGAACATAAAAAAAAAATAACCAAACAAAACCAAAGCCACCTCTAGCACAGTTCTATTTCTATAGTATCTGCTACTGCTGCTAATCTGACCTTATAAGTCTGTTCTTTAGTCCAAACAATTCAAACTGGGTTATTTTTGATCCCATAAGTGCCCTCAGTGCAGCCAGGACACAGAGATACAGCTGGCACCAGCAACACAAGCTGCCTTGGATCCAGTCTAATAAAGCACCAGGACAAGCAGTAGGAGGCCAGTGCTCCTTGAGGTCAAGCCTATTTTTTTTACATCTAAAGCCTTAACACTCACTTAGACCATACAGAATGTACATGCAGATAACCAGTACAGACGCACAGAAACCCAACAGAGGACATGTAATGTAAACATGCCAAAGTGGGTGAAATTTAGCTCTGAAAACATTTGTTCAGTACAAGGTACTACTGTGGAGGAGGCAAAGACAAGGAAACAGGGATTCCATGGTGTGCAATTCTTTTTTCCTGAAAGAGCTTGGCACAATTGCCACTGGATATATTTACTTGCGATCCTCTTCCCATTATTCATCATCTTCTGCTGTGCAGTCTGGTTTACACTACAAGCAGGATCTGCAGCACCCACAGCGTCACATCGCTGTCCATGACAAATGCAATACTGTAGTAAGCAGGTGCGGGACAGAAACAAGCGGTGGAACATTCCAACCTAGTAACAAGTTCTGCTGTGCATCCACAGCTCTTGGTACTGGAGCTGTTAAACTCCCACAGTGCAGGTAAGGAAAGGATCTAACTGAAAACGCTTCATGATAATTCCAGGTAAATCCCCAAATCGATACAGGAAAAGGTAGCCTGTTTCAGGCTGGTGGCTGCAAGCCTTCCAGGAACTATTCAGAACTTCTCCTCTTGAAAAAAAAAAAAAAATAGTAAATCATTCTCTTATCTTGAGATGCAGAGGAAACAGGAATAGTATGTGTATGGGTTTAGAATAAGTCCTTCACATAAGGAGATAAATTCTAAGTCTTCACAGAAGGGAGGCAGTTCTAAGTCTATTTTGATCAAGTTCATCATAGTCTCAGTTCAGTCCCATACCTTGGAATTTGGCTGTCTCCGTGCAAACAAAGTAAGTCCTCAGTTCTCCCTTGCCTTTGACATTAATGAGTCCCCTACATTCACATGAATAGCCCAACTCCTGTAGTATTTTACTTGTTTCTTCTGTGACCTTTGTGTGGAAAATAATGAGAAACTTGTGAAAGTCTTCTGATTATTCACAACAAACAATCAGAAATAATGTCTTAGACATTCCGGGTTCATACGTTTACCTGGATTTTCCCAAGTTCCCCCGTACTCTCCATGCGGCTGGCAACATTGACAGTGTTCCCCCAGATATCATACTGAGGTTTCCGAGCACCAATCACACCAGCAATCACAGGGCCATGATTTATCCCTGCAAAAGAGTGGGTGTCATTACTTAAGCAGAAAGTGATGTGATCTCTACCTTCAGTATTAGTTGTAAGTCATGAGCTTCAGGGGAAAAGAAACAAAGCAAAGCCAAAACAACCCCTTTACCCTGCACAAGTTTCTAGCATGTGGTGTTGCCACTGGTCTATAAATATTAGCACTGTCGCTCAGGAGATGTGAAGTGACTCATTCGGTGTAAAATGGGAAGTCTGAGAAAGAGCAGGCACAGTTCATGCCAAAGCAAAATTCTTCCTTGTAACACACAGAAATGAACATTTCTATAATGACAATTCCGTCTTTAGTTAACAGTTAATAAGAGGGTATTTCACTCTCCATCTGTACCTTTAATGTTCTCCAAACTCATCCAGCTGCAGCATTCATACTGCTCCCTCCAGTGATTAGAACAGCCCATCCATGAAGGAACTTGGCACATTCAAAAAGCTAGACTAGACAGCACTGCCTTCAGCTATTCATCATTTTATAACAATACAAAGACTGTGTTCAGTGATAAGAGGAGCTCCCCAGCACTCAGCAATTTACCTGCACTATCCTACCTCATTTTTAACTTTTACTGCTGAGTTCATGGTCTTCACAAACTGAACTTACCAATACGAAGGCGGAAATTGTTAAAGGAATGTCGGTTGATGCCATCCAGTTTACTCATCAAGGCAATCCCATATTCCACCATAATCCCAATGTGAGCATGCTGTCTCTCCTTATCCTGTGCAGTTCATAATGCATATTAATGATCAAATCATGACAAAGAAGGTTGTGTCAGGCCACTACTCCAAAACACTGCTATCAGCACGTAACTTATGTATTTATAAGGATGAGTGCACTCACCCTTGTCACTGTGCAGAATTGCACATTCAACAAACATTCAGAATGGATTTTAAAAACTACATAAATTGAACCAGAATGGCTGTGAGGCAAAAAGCATAGCATGATTTAATTTTATAATGAATTTATGACTGGCCTTTGGGATTTCAGGTTTCATTTTACACGTTTTGTAGATATTATCTACGTGAATCCTAATGTCACACGCAAACCTGTGGTCGTGAAAGTGAGCCTGAGTACAGAACCTGGTTTTTATTCTTCTGGGAGACAGATTCAGATGCAGCTCTAACGTGGCACTTGAGGGTTCCCTTTATGTGCCAGTTAAGAGGAGTGACAAAAAGCTTACTGTCCAGTTCTGAGATGGCCTTGTCTTTGGCAGACATTCTTTGGCCTCCCTATTATGATAGCTATTCTGTTATGCATCCAGAAATGTTAAGCTACTGGAATTGAAGATTAAAGATGTAAAAAGTCTGCTGGGGTTACAGGTTTAATACATGCTTAAGGGAAAAAAACAAAGATGAAACTAGGAGACAAATAGTGAGGTCAACAGCAGACAGTGCACTTTTGTAATATTTTTCCATATTTCAGAAAATCACTCTTGGAGATTTATTTTCTTTTTGATATCACATTACGTTTTGTTACCTTGAAATGCACCCCGGTACACAGAGAACACAAAGGGCAGATTTCAGCAACAACGCACCTGGCTGTTCTCTTGGCCGGGTGTAACACTGAGGCCAGCTGCTGCCATGTAAGTGCTTCCAATGGTCTTTATTTTTTCAACACCACTGAACTTAGGTTTTAACAAGAGCTGGTTTTGAAGGGAAGGAAAACAGAAATTTGAGACTTTAACAGCAAATTTCAGTGTGGGATTTAGCCAGAAATCTTTTATTGTCTACAATGAGCATTAAAGATCCCTAGGAATACTATCAATCACAGGAAGGTCAGATAAAGTACTGAGCATTAGTTTCACAGTTTTGCTCTACCTGCTCACAGGAGAAATAAAAACACTGAAGTACTGAAAGCCCTGAAATTTAGGACTTTTAAACCATACTGTGGACACATTAGGGGATGTAACTGAAGAAACCCATCAGATGGGAATATATCTTTCAAGATAGCAAGGCTGAAGTCAGAATTTAGTTCAGCATAATAGCCTTCCCTCCACCCCAATGCTCACAGATATAGCGAAACACTGTATTTTGCAGTAAATATGTAGTCCAGGCCATTTTTGCCAGAAGCTTAATTACCTCATCAAAATCAGCAATGATTTCATTTAACAGCCGCAAGCATTCCAGGCCTTCTTTATTGACATCACATTCAGTATAAAACACCTTAAAATCTGGTACTGATGCAAACATGACACAGACACAGTCGTAAGATTGATGGTACCAGTCCTACAGGAAAACAACACATTCACATGTTGTCAGCAGCCGCTTTCCACCACAGATATTCAAAACTATGATTATTGTTTGTAACCACTAATCTAAATTACAGTATTCCATGAAGTCATCTCCAGTACTTTTCAGTGGACATACTACATTTTATCAGAAACATCAACAAAAATGACTTGCCTAAAGAAAAGCTGAGGTATCTGTGTATCTTAAAGATTGTCATCTACTCTCAACAGTACCAATCTTCTGACACTCACTATGGCTGTGAAATCAGCTTTATTCTAATGGCATGCTGGCAGAGCAAGACAGATGTCTTTTAAAATAGAAAAACATCAATGAACTTCTCACTGGGTTGTTACCAAGGTGATACTACCTGTTCCTCAAATAACTTTTTCAAAGGAAGGCTATCTTCTGTGGTAAAATATGGTCTTTGGAAAGCAGTAAATCCTATTCAAATATTTGCCAAACTCAAACTGTATCCTGAAGCTCTACTACCAATTCTGAAAACAGATTTCAGAGGCCAACACTAAATTTTGGTTGGTTTGGTTTTTTTTTTTTGAGGCCACCTAGGGAGCAGATTCTTGGGTTGACAAAGGTCTTGGGATACAAAGAAGACACAAACAGTGCAGATCTTTACAGACATCTGTGTGCTTGTTAACATAGCATTCTATGTCACATAAGTCCAATTTACTGTCCTTCACATAGCAGAGAATAAGCATACCTCATTTCGTTTTTCACCAATGAAATATGCAGCAACATGTGCTGGAAGAACATTTTCCAGCAAAAGCCTGTTAACATTCTCCATTGTTTCAAACTGTTCATGTTCTTTTTTAAACTTACTCTTCCACAGACAATCCAATCGACAGTAATAGTCAATCTGCAAAGGGACAAAGTATGATAAATTGAAGCCATATAAAATCTTGCTGATAAATATTAATCACTTTAGTTCAAAAGTGTAGTAACAATAAAGTTTATTCCAGGCCTTCCTTTTAAGCCCATGTAGTTACAAAAAACATGCTTTGAGAATGAAGATCAGAAAAATATGAAGCAGTCAGTATAAATATACCAGGTGTATTTACCAAAATGACATTTTAATAGTATGGTGATCATTTTTATCTTGAATTGCTGCCTATATTTATAACTAATATTGACATAAAAATAAAGACAGTTTCAAAGTGGAAGAATTTTAAAAGTTGTGACTTCTGTAATGCAAACACTGTTGAAAAATATAATAACAATCCCACCCCTTCACAGTAAAAAGTTTTACATTATCTGTAAGTACAAGTGAGCTCATTATCTACAACCCAGTACAATTTATTAAAAAGATTCGAATATGTAGTCATTTAGAGCACAATTTCAATGAACAACAGTTCAGCATTTTATTTAAATCAACTTACTGCAAGTAGAACTAGCGTATTGCTTTTTAAATACATACCTGTTTTGCAAGTAAAATCAGGGTTATGTAAAACAGAACCAGATATAAATTAGTCGTTACCCTTGGCTCTTTGATGAAAAGCCTGAAAATAAGAAAGCAATACAAAGTCATCTGTATCCTTTAAGAAAAATCCACATGATTAAGGGTTGAGAGTGGGGGAAGAGGAGAAGAAGAAGAGCACAGCAGACAAGGGTGTCCTTATTCAGACATCCACCACTAATGCCATTGCCCATTTGTGCCAGTCGTTATCTGGTTATACACTCTATCCTAACAATGCGAAAGGATTATCTCTGAATTAAGCACATGAACTGCATTTCCCATAACAACAAAATGGGTGCTGAAACCTTGTTTAGTAGCTATTATAGTGAGATGCTCAAGTAAACATGGTTTTATCACAATGGAGCCATCTTCATTTCCACTGCACCAAGTTGCAGCTTTCCACCCCACACTGCCCCACAAAAAACAGAGCCCCACAAAAACACAGGCAACACAAGCTGGAAGTAGGAAAAGGAACTTCATAGAGTGTAGAAAAATCTATAACACCTTTAATGAAACATTATTTTCAATTATAAGAAGCCTCACACTGCACCTGGTACTGTTGCCATAAAAGCTCAAGTTTCTGTGCTGAAGGGTATTGAAAATGATGAGGTACACAGTCACAGCAATGGACAGGAGGAGAACTTTGAGTTCAAAACTTATTTGGAGAAATACAGAGCAAGCGATGAATGCCAATATGCAGCAGTAAGCATAATACTGTAAAAGAAGAATTGAAAGAGCAGTTGAATTATTCAGGCTTTATGCCTAAGAGGTTTTCAAACAAATGTTCTAAATTCACAATCATTATAATTTAGGTAGAAGAAACTACAACCACTTGCTAAATACACTTACAGCTTTTTTTTTTTTTTTT
>NDXB01015779.1:8524-35708 GCA_002631895.1 Agapornis roseicollis | reverse complement strand
TTTTTTTTTTTTTTTTAATTCACTAAAGGCTGAACTTAATACTTTATTTTTTTTAAGGCAAACAAAAAGCTTTAAAGGATCACACCAACATAAGCAGCATCAGGCAAAGATTGAAGAGCACTGAGAATTTATCTTCTGAAGGCTATTAATTTAAGCAATTGTTTGTTTAAAGTTCAAGCTAAGGCAGGCTCATAGTCTAGTGAACAGACTCCAGCATTCTGGCTCTATTCTTGACAGTGCCCCCCATTTGTAACCTTAAGCAGACACCATATTCCCATCTCTTACACCTATACCATGGGAAGACCTTGACCTGTTACCCAACCTTAGACACAGGCTCTTCATAAGATTTTTGATCATCAAGCTGGCACCATCATCCAAGGGAATTACTGCAAAATCTCCTAGAGAATCTCAGTTCAAGTGTGGTGTCTGAGGTCCCCATGCAGCCAGGAGCACTGAAACTGTCAGGTGCTACAAAGCGTGCCGTGGAGACAGGATTGCTCCCTGCAGCCACAGGCACAGGTATAGGACACTGTGCTAGCACTCTTTAATCTACAAACAGCTCCAAAATTACCTCAGCTTCTGCTCCTTAAGAGTTTATTACTCTTTATGTACAAAGCACAGATTTTCACCCACAACAGCACAGACCTCCCACCGATCTGGGAAGTTCTTGGCTAAATAGTTCTCACTTCTGCTGAAGTGAATGAAACCAGAACAATTTATAGAGCAATTCAGGATCAGAGCCCATATAGTATTGTATTATACCAACTCTGTCACCCTAAAGGCATTGAGTCTAACTTAACTTACAAAAGGTAATGAACACTCAAAACTTACAATCCTGAAAAAAAAACTGCTGAAAAACCTCTGAAAAATAAACCACTACCTAGACAACACTTTTTCCTCAAAGTTTTAGATCTACCTTTAAGTCTGAAATTTCAAAAATTGCAAACCCATACTTTATTCAGCGAAGCAAGAGCAGCTGAGACATCTTGATTTCATGAAGAACTTTTCTGTTGTCACATACCTAAAAAAGCTGGTTTATATAGGAACAGAAGCTCTCAGCTGTCAGTAATATATACAATACTCAAAGATCTGGGCTTTAAAGTAACATGTATTCACTACTTACAGTTTCCTCAACGCAGGAGTGAGTTGTGTTTCCAAATGGCTGATTTACAGACATGTAAGAACAGAAATTACCAGATGAGCACAATGCACATTATGTACGTGTAACATCTTTTATTGTAAGGACTTGAAAGAAAGGCCCTCACACAACCTGCTGACAAACATGTCCAGCATCTAAAAGGTATCTGTGAGCATCCCCAGCATTTGGACAATCTGAAAATAGATTGCTACTTTGGAATTAAAGAGGTAAAAAAATGAAACCCCCAGAAATAATCATTTTGTGTCACTAGCAAGTGATGAATCTATCCTTATTGAAATGCTCAAGAACACCTTTCAAAGGTGCTGAGTAACCAAAATAAATCAAGATTCCAGCTTTACCCGTGAGTACTCCAAACTTCTGAAAAATTCAAAAGAGATGCACAGTAAAGCCATAGCTAAAACCAGACAATATCCCTTGGACTACCTTGTGGCATGAATAAGTCTTTGTGTTCAATGATTTAAAAAGTCTACCTCTATAAAAAGATTAAGGATATCAAAATACTGCCATCCACCTACATTATACACACCATTCAAAACTGATTTTATTTTAGTCTTAGGAATGAAGACAACACTCACATAGGTGGCAGCACCCAGGTCATCTGATCCAGTAAAGTTTGCAGGTTTGCTCCCTTCAGTGGTCTTGATTTATTGGGAAAAAAAAAAAAAAAATACAATAACAAAACCACCTTAGAAACTTGTTAGCAGGTAGTCACTAATGTTAAGTTTTTCTCCATATGTTATACAATGAGTTCTGATCTGGTTGTCCTCTCAGTGCTACTGTGATATAAGTGTTGAAATACAGTGTTATCCCATATAGCTGTAGTAAATATACATGAACATACAAGGTCCAAGAAGGTTAAAATTGCTGAGTAGTTACTTAGATTTTCATTTAAGGTGAAGTTTCATATTACAGCCACGCTCAGCTAGGAGCTAACTAGCACAAGTGGGTCGTTCTGTCTCACCCGAGTTCACAGCTGCTGCTCCTATTTATTTCTAGTTTGGTGCTATCATGATGGTAACTCAGAACCACACAGCCACTCGCTCACTCCCTTTCCTTTCTTCCCCCCCTGCTCACAGAGGGATGAGGAAAAGAATCAAAAGAATGTAAATCCCATCAGCTGAAATAAGAACAGTCCAGTAACTAAGCTACAATACAAAACTACTACTGCTACCACCTATAATAATAATAGAAATAAAAAGGGGAGAGAAAAGGAAACTAAAGGGGAATATAAAACAATAAACACAGGTGATACACAATACAATTGCTCACCACCTTATGACCAACACCCAGCCTGACCTGAGCAGCAATCTGGGCCTTCTGGGTGACTCCCCCCAGTTTATATACTGGGCATGATGTGCTGTGGCATACAATGCCCCTTTGGCTAGGTGGGGTCAGGTGTCCTGTCTCTGCTCCCTCCCGGATCCTTGTGCCCCTCCTCACTGGCAGAGCATAAGACTGAAAAGTCCTTGGTTAAGGTAAGCACTACTGAGCAACAACTAAAAACATTGGTTTGTTATCAGCACTGTTCTCAGACTTAAGTCGAAAACACAGCACTTGCAGCAGCTGCTAAGAAGGAGAAAAATGACTGCTACTGCTGAAGCCAGGACAGGCAGTGTTCACAGGACACCACTGAGACAAGTCACGGACCAAAGCCAGCAGAAAAACAACCCTCAAAAAAAAAATAAAAAAAAAAAAATTAAGCATTTCTTGCAGAGTTTCAGAAGAAACTCCCCATGGAATCAGAACGGCAGATGAAGCACGAGGGAAGGACATCACTTTTAGTAGCTGGCTATCAGATAGAATCATAGAATAGTTAGGGTTGCAAAAGGACCTTAAGATCATCTAGTTCCAAACCCCCTGCCATGAGCAGGGTCATCTCACACTAAACCATGTCACCCCAGACTCTGTCCAACCTGGCCTTGAACACTGCCAGGGATGGAGCATTCATAGCTTCCTTGGGCAACCCATTCCAGTGCCTCATCACCCTAGCAGTAAAGAACTTCCTCCTGTCATGCAGGACAGTGTCGAACGCTTTGCACAATTCCAGGTAGATGACATCAACTGCTCTACACCATCCATCAGTTCCGTAACCCCATCATAGAAAGCCACCAAACTGGTCAGATAGTAGGTTTAACTCTTAATATGATGTGTTACATACAACTTGTTTGAAAAACTAACACAGCAGAGTGGTCTTGATCACGAGGTAACTCCAAAGGCTTGTTTTTCAAATGCATATAATCCCAAATTCAATACAATACTCAAGCTACAGGTAAAAGACCAATGCCATTTGCATCATAGCCTAGCAGTAACTACTAACAATATCTTGGGTCTTAAGAGAGCCAAGCTTTATTCTTCCCTCCCTCATCTGCATTAATATTGCATTAGCAAGTAGCACAGTAAACTGCTTAACACTTCTACCAGCTACAGCCCAACATTTAAACCCACATTAATAAAAATGGAAGACCATCTTAGCGATGATGATTTAAACCAGTAGTAATTATAAATTCCATCTTGAAAGCAAGAAAAGGTGGTATAAACTAGAATTCAAGTCTATCACATGAACTTTTGGTTCTACAAACTGGGAGTTTTTTACTTCTAATATTTTTACATGTCACCATGCATTATCCTTGTGTACATCAACTCACGTTGCAAATCAGACATTAGAAAAAGCAGCAAAAAGCACAGTACTTGATGAAAAGAATACAGGAAGTAACTTAAACTGTGGATGTTACAATACGTTCATAAAATAAAGTGATTACTTACAAAATTAAAAATGGCTATAATCAGCAAGGCACCAATAGTGATGACTGCTAAGGGAAGCCTGAGTAAAGGCATTGTTTCCACCTTTTCCGAGATAGCACAAAGGTGGCGCAGGAAAGGCCAATGTTCTGAGAAGCCTTTCTGTAAACAGAATTAGGTTAGTTTAGTAGCATGGGTTACACTTTGATAAAAGAGCAAAAAGAGTTTTAAATATAAAATGCTTTTTTTCTTGCAGGAGAGTGTCAAGAGTCTTCACCAGAATACTAATTTAGAACCCTGAAGCTAGTCATTCAAATCAATGAGCTACATTGTCAGATGACTGAATCAAAACCCATCATAGATGGTCCCCTTTCTCGCCACCCTTACATCCTCCACTTGTTGCTATATAGAAAAGCATCTGGTAAAGCACATGCTTTTCATGATTGCAAGGATTATTCAAGGTGCTATACCAAAACATTCCCAGTGTAAAACTCCGGCCTGATGCAATTACAGTCTTGGAATTCTCTTTTTCTTTTCTCCATGTGTTTTTTCATATGTAGAAAACACCTATGCACACATATACACACACCTTTTCCTTTTTCTCTCCACAGACATATATGTAGACGAACACATATATAAAACCCCATCCATACATACACATGTATATATGAACACTATACATACCTAAAATCTATACATACTATGTAACTGTACTTTTCAATTAAACATAAAACTTTATCCTGTGTACAGAGGATAATCATATCGTTTTTTTCTTTCCTTTTTACACAACTCACTCATGGCTCTGTAAGGGACAGTATCTTTCAGTATTTTCCTGCAAGAGCACCACCACCACTGGGCTGCAGGGTGATGATGGCATGTTCTCAACAGAACTTCAGGAATTCCCTCCCTCCCACCCTTGGCTTAGCACAACATAGATTTGACAAGTGTAAGGAACTCCCTAAAATCCCTTCCCTTTCCCACCCCTGCCTCCAGATAGTTCTTGGACTGGAGAAGGATTTTTTTACTTTGTATCATTGAATGTGTCCTATGTCACTTAGGGCCCATGTCACTAGGAGCTGTCTTTACGTCACTATGCATTTTTTATGCAGTAATTACATACATATTTAATAACGCAAAGAAAAAGGAACTACAAATGCAAAGTGGCCTAATGGATGTAATGGTGAATTTGGAATTCTAACAGCTGTGAAATTGTTGCCAATAAATTATTCATGTTTGTAATTTTCATGGGACCTTATGAATTATTATCAAAACCTTCATTCAAACTTATTTTTATTTTAATATTTTTTCAGTGTAGAAAATATCAAGCGTAAAAGCAAAACTACTATTAGGGACAAACATACAAATAAAAATAAATTTAAAACCCTCAGCCCCACTCAGCAGGCATTTATATCTTCCTCCTACCCATCTATTCTGCCACCCAAATAATTCTGAATTACAGTGAGAATACAATGAAAATCTGTTTCAGGCAATAAAATCTTCTGGTAAGCCAAGGCTCAAGGCTCTTGTAATTCCTATTGGAATTAACAGCTTAATTCATCATCCTGAAGGATAGACCAAGGTGCTGAATTACCTACATCTGCTTCTGAAAAGAAGAATTTTTTTTTTTGTTTTAAATAAACTTACCATACATTTCTCAGCAAAGCATACAAACAAAATGAGTACAATGACGACTGCAACAATGCCAAAGGAAATTCCCAGTTTTGCAGTTCTAAACAGAAAACATAAAACAAACCAGTGTTAAATAGGGAGGGAAGAGGACAATCAAACCACAACTTAGACTAACATTTGCTAACACTGTTTCTCTAAATTGAAATAGAATTTTTCTTCTAACAGCACTGGATGACCATACTATTGCACAGGTTATTGTTGCTCTGTTGTACAAATATCACTTTAAGATATTCTATTGCTCACCAACAGCCTGAACCGGCATCCCTTGCATAAACCACATGGAAACTGCACTGCAACAGCCATGAAAAACAAATACACCATAAACTTCAGAATTATCAAACATCTGCTTTCTCACAGTATGAGAAGCAGCTCAAAATTCCTTCCTTATATTTCTACAGACAAAAGGTCACTTAGCATACTTAACCAAGTAATCCAATTTTTCATTGCTCACTTGTATTTTAATATGCTCACAGCCAGCTATTCTTGTAAAATAGGATTTCTCATTTAACTGAACACCTCCCTGTGTGCAGTAAGCAAAAATAATATTAAAGAAACATTTTTATTTTATTTTAATCCTGATATCTAGGTAGTTATGCCAACATCATTACTGCACTCCTTTATTAAGGTGTAAATTAGTCCTAAGAATTATATATTTCTTAAATGTAAACCATCAGGAAGTCCAAAAGACTGTAAAAAGTTTCATGCTCTTGAGTTTCACTTTAGCTATTTGTTAACTTGAATTATAAATTATTAAAATACTGACACTTACTTTGGCATTATGAACATCTGTATCAGAAATATACAAAAGAACACGAAACTGGCACATGCAAAGTAACTCTTCAGTTTTAGAATTGGAATGGTGCGATACTGAAACACAAATCATAATAAATCTTAAAGATAACTCCAGGCTGGTTTAAAATTCTATTATATTTTTGTGATGATACACATATGCAAATTTATGCTGTATCATTAAAAATATACATACAACAAATAGGGAACGAAATAAAACCAAGTAAAATTCACTCAAACATCTGTCAAGAAAAAACACCTAGTTCAAAAGATGATTTCAGACCAAGGGGGAAATCCAGCAAGCATGTAAACCAGTGCTTCACAGATCCAGAGCCAAAATCGTTATAAGGATATACACAGAAGTAAAACTTAAGGGGATATCTATACCACCACCACCCTCCCCCCAATAACTACATACAGTGCAGCACAGCACATTAAACTAAAGAACAGGTATTCAAACAGGGAAAGTACACTGTACCTAACAAATAGCATTATACTTGCAATGAAACAACCACAGAAAGCAAAGTATTTTCAAAGTGTTTTCATTATGGACATAGAAATATTTTTAATTTTTTAAATCTTATTGCTTCCAAGAGAAGTTCTTCATATCATAACGTACTTACTCCTTTATGGCAAGAATTTAACCACAGATTAGAGACAATCTCCTTTAATCTACAGAATTAGCATTCTCATGAAAGAATGACCAATTCAAATGAATCATAAAATGTGCTTTCTATTAGTTACCAAAAATCTCTTTGGATGTACAGTCACTTCCAGAATCCAGTTTCAGAACAGTAACAGCTTCAAATATATTCTTATGCTGCTCTGAAGTGTAAATCAAAAACCAAAAAGGATTATTTTGATTTTACCAACCTCTTTTTCAAGACTGGGTTCTGCAAAAATCAGTGAAAACCCACAGAAGTCATCCGATCTGCCACACCATGGGCTGCATTTAGAGAGACACGCATTACAAAATGTACGCCAACAGGCCAAGGAGATTATGCAAAATCATCACTGTACTTGAGACACCACAGTATACAGGGTGAGAGTGCCACCGTTTTACACACATTTGACAGTTCTGCAACTCTTTATGTTTCTTGGCACAAGAGCAGTTATGCTGTTATTTTCTGACAGGCTGATCCAGAACACTCTCACAGGCTCCAGCGCCTTCCAGTTACATGCAAAATGTAACCCCAGGCCTTGCCAAAGGTTTACAAACACCAAAGCATAATAGCAGATGTTAGAGATGGCTCACAGCCTCCAAAATCTTCCCCTAAATAATACCAGGCCTCCATTAGGAATAGCTGAGGTACAGAGTTAACAGCCATGCTATAATTCAGATGACAAAGTTTTTTCTTCTTGGATCCACTGTTTTACATTTGATAGCAATTTAAATACTGTTTTAAATTAAAAACAAAACAAAAACCAACCACAAACAGCATTGCCTGTGTTTGTCTGCTTTTAAATGCAAATATAGTGCCAAATGCACCATCTGCTACTGATACACCATTTACCTTCCATGATACTATGCACTAAGGGAATTATGTTACTACCTCCAAAAGTGTAGTTTGACTTTATACACAGGTTTTGTTCAGTACTACATCCGATTTCATGATATTTCTTATTTTAACCAGCAGAACACAAGCTTCCTATGCCATCCTCACTGCAGTTCAGCTCGTTACTTTGGACAGTCCTAAGAAACAAAGCAATCACTTTGCTATTTCATACCATCCCACACTGAACACCTATAGTAACCATTGGCTTTTTGCCATAATAATGCAGTAACACTCTGATATTCAAATTAAAACCAAGAAGTATGTAAAATAACTGAAAACCAAACAAAAACCAAAAGAGAGGCAAGACAAGAATCCTGGTAACTATTCATTTTTGAGAAGTAATTTTTTTGTATGAGCTTAAAATTGAGAGTGAAGATTATTCTCAAAGATGAAGAATAAGATACTACATACTTTGTTGAACTGAGGCCCTCAATGGTTGACATCATTTCATCATAAATATCTTCCTCTATCCTCCCCTTCTGAGATGAATTTCTGGGAAAGAAATGAAGTCCATATCACAAATGCTGTTCAGAAACAGGGAATGGCAACAGGGGGCCACACTTCCAAATGACACAAGTGGGGGAAACTACCACAAAGACATTAAACAAGAATGCTCCAAACTGATAAACATGCATCCATAAGCACTTTACTGAGCACTTCTCTAGTTACTCAAAACCATGCATTTTGAGACAATATTTTTTTTTTTTTATAAGCTACAAGAGTGTTTGATAAGTGAAAAACCATTTACTTGGTTAACCCAGTGGTACAGGTACCATTTTAAGCTTTTCTACATATAGTGGCCCATTTTTTATTACAGTATGATGGTATACATTAACACTGCTAACCAAAGGCATTATCTTGTAAAACGTAAGGTGTATTTATTTATAATACAATGATAAAACTTATTTATTTGGTACTATAATGCTCACGAACAAAACTAGCATCTAAGAGTAAGAAAACTAAAAGCTGAGGTAGCACAAGCAGTTACAGTATAAACATGTATACCATATATGAGGTGTCTTGATTTGTTTTCCAATGCTCTATAGGTCTCTTACTTCCCTACTCCCTTCCATCCTGCTACAGGTCATAAAGTAGAATGCAAGATGAATGACTGAGGGGCCAGTGAGATAAAAAAGGTAAGGGAATGACTTCCTGTTAGAGTCTAATAATAACAAGCATCAATTGAGAGGTCTTTTAAAGGCCAAAGATTTAGCTTAACCCTTCTAATGCAGCAGGACTGTATGCACAATGACTAATCAGCCAAAAGATCGCATGGTCTCAGTACCCTGAACTTCAAGAGAAGCACAAGATCACATATTTTAAAAGAAGAAAGTACTTGACAAACCTATCAGAGTTTCTCTGGCGCCCAGTGGAACTCAAAGGTATTTCCTAAATCAAATGTGGAATTAAGAATAAGTTACACACTCAGTAAATGGCAAACAACTATTACAAATAAACTTCAGGAAGCTGCCACAACCATTTTTATCAAAAAAAAAGGAAAAACAAACCTGAAACAAAAAAACCCTCACAAATCAGGAAACCTTCTCAAGTAGAAAAGCTTATCAAAAAATCAGTCCTTTCAGCAATGTTTTCTGCTTTAACAACTGAGTGTTTTCTGACAAAGAAATCACTCAAAAATAATTGAACAGATATTCCCTCTTATTTTTCTCCACAGACAGAAGTAACTAACATCAGCAGAAACAAGTAGATTGAAAACCACTTCCACAAACCTGAATGGACCCATACTTAATTTAACATTTACTACAGCTAATTGTCCACAGAGAATAGTACAGCCTTGTTGTGCCTCCACGAGCACACCAGAAAGCATGCACGTCTCATTTCTGCTTTCAGGAGTTAAAATGAGTTTTCTTAAAATTTAAAATCTCAAAAATCTTAAGAATTCATTATCTTAGAAATCCTTTACTGACACAATCCTGTTGCAGGCAGAACCTGTGGATACACTGTTCTGTACATTTTAAGTAAATGGTGTGTGCATCTGCAGCTTGGGATAAATTATCCTTTTTCCAAAACCACATGCGAGCAGATGGAAAAAAAACTGGGGAGTGGGAAGTGGAGGAAGGAAGATAATTTCAAAGTTTTACTTTGAAGGTTTACTATGAGTATAGCATTCTAGAGATTGGCTAAGTTTGAATACTGTTAAATTCTGGCAGAAGCAGCTCTTTCAGAGATACTTAGTTCACTGTACACATGTAAACATCACAAGGAAGAGCAGAATTTCAGCCACAAAATCCATGCCAGATTTCAAATTTCACACCATAGAAATAAGAGCAGTCTGCAATTGTAAGATTACAATTACTACTTTACGCCTCACCTTTCTTTGCTTTCCTTGTGAACTTGAAGAGTCACTGCTCACACTTTCTCTGTGGTTCAAGTGGGCAAAGGGCCTGGCTGCTCCCCAAGACTCTAAATAACGTGTCATCCGAACAGATGCTCGCATCTTCAGCCCATCATTAACTCTCGTTTTAGGGAGATGATTATTTGCTATGCATTGTTTGGACTAACAGAAAACACACACACATTTAAAAACAAGAAAACTACACAAATTACAAACAAATGAAGCTCTGTGTACTTTAGTAGTTTAATCTAGCTATTTAGTAGAACTTCAAATACATACCAGCCACATGTCAGTCAGCCTCAACTCCTTTACTTCATTTAATTAATTTGAGCTAAACGAGATCATGACGTAATTAATTTGCTCCATCTATCTTTACAAGCCTTCACTTGTAACATTGCAACATTCAAACTTCCTTTTCTATTTACAATGTGAGAGGCTGCAGGATCTTATGAATAGATAAAAATTCCTTGCAGTCAGCACCTCATCAGGGGAAAAGATGCACAGTTCCTGAGCTGGGGCGTATCAAAACAGTGGTTAGAAGAAGATCCCACAAATTACAGACTTAACATTAGATCATATCCCTGCATCACAGGTAATGAGTTAGACAATATATACAGGGCATACAGCAATACCTTTGTGGGTCTACAAGGAAGCTAAAACTGCAGAATAAGTCATTAGATCAATCGCTGGTTATCCTCTAACATTTCACAGGTATCTTCAGGTAAGCAGGGACCATTTTAATAGACTTCGATCCTTATTCTGAGAATATGTGCTGTGTACACGTAGGGAGGGTTGCAGTGTTGAGTACATAAAACATGCAACAAAGATAAGATTGCGCTCTTGCTAATTAAAAGTGGCTCAATGCTGTTCCTTCCTGTAAAGATCCCGAAAGAAATAACTTTGTCATTTTCATTCTTTTTCCTTTTGAAATATTTTAGTCATCAACCACAAGCTGATTCAAACCTGCAATACTCCAGGTGTCTGTAGTTACCAGGCTCTAAAGGGAAAACCAGCAGTTGCTAACTTTAATACTCTGAAAAGAAAGTGACTCTCACATCCAAGATAGTGAGGAAGATGATGTCAGAAGCTATTTTACAGGGAATATCCGTCTGAAGGTGGTCACACAGTACAGGTATTCTTTCATGACTTCATTCCACCCTATCACCTGTATTTGTGAGAGACACACTTCACGTAAATGCAGTCAAATAAGCATTTTTACTCTGAGTTGACCACAAAAGAGGTTTCATCGTAACGCTTACTACCTTCAAACTAAAGACATCCTACAAAACAGTAGCATGTGCTTTCAGATCTGAAGTCCCAAATCCAAGCTACTAAGATGGCCCATACCATGCTTCAGTTCTGTTGCTGAATTTAAAAGGTATATGTACCACGGTCACCTATGTCCTCAAAATGTATGTATATATACGAGTAAACACACATTTAAAAACAGCCACATACCCTTGGATCAACCACTAAGTAGGTTTTGATATTCATAGATTCAAGATAAGGATCCCTCAGGTGTCCATTCCCTTCTTCTACTTCATATGCTTTGCCTAGGTGATTCAATGTTGCTTCAGTGATGTGTACACGGCTGAGATGGGGAGAAAGAACAAGAGACAGAAACACTTACAGAAAGGTCACATTAAGCATTTCATTTACATTTCAATGGCCACTGCTGACATTTCTCCTTTTCAGCCATCTTGTGCTTTAGCAGCCAACTGCAAAAATCCTGCCAGTGCTTGAAACCATATTTGCAATCCTTTACTGCAGTTCTTCACAGGGCATCTTTCACAGAATGCTGAGAAACACTTCCATAATGAGATAGCATCAGTATACAATTAAATAGAAATACGCAGAGATATATAAGAAACAAGAATAAATGTGATCAAAGGAGATCTGATGACTGACAAGACAAACTTGCAGGCAGGTTGTTTCAGATGGCAAGAGCTGCAGGGAAAGCTCACAAACAAAGCACAAGGGAGGGCCATCTCATGCTGGAAATGTGTGAGGAGGAGAGGAGACATCTGTGGGAAAAAATGAAAAAGGTTTTTTGTCAGCTAGTAGCATAATTCTGAAAGCCTGTCTTTTCTGAAACAATCAGAGGAGAGCATAGCACAGCAAGAACAGCAGCTTGCTTCTAAGGGGAGCAGCTAGTATTTTTCTGTACCCATTCACACTTTCCCTTTAAAATTACTTAGTTCAGTATATTGGATCACATAGTTCCATAATAAATTATGAGTAAAATCTTTCCATAGAATTCCTCAACAAGAGACCTGAGTGTGTCCATTAAATAGCATTTCTTTTATTTTACTTTTTCTTTGTTATCTTCCCACAGTTTTTCTCACTATTCTTTGGCACGGAGGGGTTAAACACTGCTGCCAGTCCTACATCCACCAGCACAGAGCTGGGGAGGAACATTCCCAGAATGGAAGCTGACAGTGTGCAGTATTCCCACCTAACTAAACAAGCAAGGGGTTCACTATCCCATCTGCCTCTGCTTCCTTATGCTGCATGAAGGGTTGCCTGGAGATAGTTTAGCCAAGACCTGGAGACCACTGGCTGTGGCTTCTCACAAGGAAGACGAAAAATCCCTCAATACTTTTAAAGCCAAAAGGTGTGAGTTCTGGAATATACAGGATGCATGGCTTTATTTGTTTACTGCTAATTGCCTAAAAAAAAGTGGTCTTTAATTGTTACCCTGATTATGTAGTTTTGTAATCAAAGTGAATCTTCACACCTGAAATTTTAAAGCTTGCTCTAAAGCATCGCTTTCTCCCACAGAGCCTGGGTGACGTCTGTATTAACTGAGCCTTGTAACACTCATATACTGCAGCATGTTTTCTGTGCTTTTCCAACTACCTCAAAAGGAAATAAATTTGTTCACTATCCCCATGTTCCATTTTACCAAGCTTTCTCTCCCTTTTTCCCCATTCACACACAGCTGTGGGATATTTCAGGTCTCACTGCAAACTTCTTTCCACTTAAATTACCATGCCAATGATTTCTCAGCAGTTACTAACACTTACTGGATTCTGGGATCAGTACATAACCATAATTGCTAAAGCTGCCTCTCAAAGGCAAGCTGTAACATGCACCATTGCACTTCTCATGCTACTACAGAATACCTACCCTACTGCATTCAATTTCCTGGGCCTGAGAATACCATGTTCTGATCTTTGGGGCATATAGACATTAGAAATAATGGGTCATAAATGCATTTTTAAGTTCAGTTTTATGCTAGTCCTTTCTGTTTCGCTAGTGTACTACATTCTTAGGAATTCAAATAATAAACTGGGGAAGATGAACAAGAAATGGAAAGAAAATATTTATAAAGTTATAAGTTTCCTGCATCCTTTCAGAAGTCTTTAGAATTCCTTCATTTATAGAAACCCAAATTATACATACTTCCTATTTTAAATAAAAACCTGCAACTGCTCCTAATGACAAAACTTCTGCTTCCGAAGGAGCAGGACTAGCTAACATTGGAATGGGGAATCCCAGACACATCTTTTTTCCACAGAGCAGGAAACAAATACAGCATTTGCATAATGAATAGAAACCCTTCCTCCCTGTGAGGCTCAGTCTTCCAGAAGTCGAAGGTTTCCTTTGGCTAATTTTGAACCACGTAAGTGACTTCTAAACATGTATAGATATAGGAAGCATTAAGTGTAATGTTTCTGAATCAGCATGCCAACCAGCTTTAGTCTTTAACAGATCAAACATAAGCATGCAGAATGCAATGGAATAATCACAGTTTCCAAGATTAGGTAATGGTCCTAAACATGACTAAGAAAATGACATTTGCATGCCATATTCAGTCATGTTGTTTGCTTTCCCAACAAAAGAAACTTTACAACTCTGTATTTGTGTTTAATCATGCTGAGTCAACACACTAAAACACTCAGCATGGATGGTATTGCAGCTCTTAACCAAGCAACCATTCACTTTGTGTTTTGAGCACCAATGCAAGAAAATAATTCTGTATTCATATCCCCTTATTGCTTTGCAGAAATTAACGTTTAAGTTACAAGCATATATCTAAAAGCTGACTGAAGCATAGAAACAATAAGAAACCCTTCTATATGCCTGGTTAGAATTGCTTTCTAAAAGAAAACAATACTTTAATGCTTAAACATACACCCAGATGAATGTCGTTCAATTAATAAGTACTAATTTTCACACACTACCAAAAACTTACAAAATCATAGGCTTATTTGTTTATTGATAAATATTTGGTAATGAAAAATGGGAAACAATATGGGGGAAGAAAAAAGATCAAGTTTCTTAGCTTAGTTGTAATCCCCTAGTTCAGCTTGGGAAATAGCATACTTTTCTAAATACTGGTGATTTTTAAAAGTACTTGTATTTGTCTTTTTCAATGAACATCTTAAAAACAGCAGCATGAATACTAACCTCAGACCCAATCCTCTGCACTGCTGAGCAGTACATGGCAAGTTACATTACTGCTTTGCCTCAAGCTTTTTCACTCAGGACAACTCACTTTAGTTCCCGTTCTGCCCATGACAAACGCTACAGAGAGAAATACAACAACCAACAGCCCAAAATTCCCCTAGCTTGGATGCTCCTCATCAGACTGTATTTTAATTTTTGAGTTGTTCACATTTTGGGGAGGCACTGGTGGTGGTGCATATAGGTTCATTCTATATATATATCTTTAATATAAATTGAATATATTAATATTCAATATATTAATAGAGACACTAAGTATGCAGCTTCGCCTTGTCAACCTAAGTAGCGTACGTATTCTTTAGATAAATTTATAAGTATATGTTATACCTGTGCACAAGTTAACTAAATCAATGTAATTCACTGCTGAGGACACACAAGTTTCTCCAATGAAGAGAAGCTCAAGAAACAGTCACTTGCCTAAGAAGAGAATTTTATAGCCCACTGAAAACAGAATCAGAAAATATGAACATTTTACAGCTTTGGCAAGTACACATTTGTCTTATTGTCATCATCTCGTTATGAAGATCTGTGTCATGGCACAGTTACGACTCCAGACTCATAAACCAGGATTATAAAAACCATAATTACAGAGTGCATTAACACTGGCAAGGAAGATTCTCACCCAGGTACGCCAGCAGATTCCATGCGGTTTGCTAAGGACACGTCATGCGACCAGACATCGTACTGCCACTTCCGGAGGCCGATGACTCCGCACAACACGTTCCCAGAATGGATGCCAACCCTCATGTTGATATCCACTCCCGTGGCTTCTCTCACCTGCCTATGGAGGGAGGAGAGTATTAGAGAATAAACTACACCCATGATTTTCTCCCCATCTCCTGGAGATCCCTTAAGATATAAGTCTCTTGTCTTTTGCATTAAGTGTACAATGAGACTAAAACCCAATGTGTAACTATTCAACTACAGCTACTTTGAATGTTGACAAAAAGTACTTTATTCAGTACCTTCATAGCCTCAATATGTTAAAAAGTCTTCTGTGCTATACTTACTTTATTGCTTCACACATGTCAAGTCCCATTTTAACACAGTTCCTTGCATGAACCGGTAAGGACACGGGTAGGCCTGAGACACAGTAGTAACAGTCTCCCAGGATTTTTATTCTCATGCATTCATTCTCCTGTGAAATTACAGTAAGCATATATATCAGGAAAAAACAAGTAGGCCAATGACACCAAAACTAGGACTTGTCTGTATCATTTTGAGAAAGTCAGGCTTCATTCAATCCTTGTTAAAGCAAAACTTATTTCTTTTTTCCCCACACCCAAATGCCTGGATATTGCTCAGTGGTGAGTAAGAGGAATGACCACTTCAAGCACTTCTGAAATACAATCATCTTACTTGTTTCTCATTTTATTCTTGGAACTGTGTGCAACTGAGAAACTATAAATAAAAATAAAACTGTCACAGAATTTACCATCCAAAGGGTTCAACCTTCCTGTCTGTTTTTTAATCTCTGCCTTTATTAGCACCTGAACTAGAGGCAGTTTTTTACCTCTCCCTCAAGTTTGGCACAGCAGCCTCATACGTAACATTGTGCATCATCATAAAACCCATACAGAATTTAGATTAACGGATTAAGCTGCCCAACCTGGTAGCTTTGCAGAAGCAAAATGGGACTTTTTGTTTCAAATATGACTGACAAGGAAGCTGCACACACTACACTTTTCTATCACTAATATGGAAAACATGCATTACTATCTGGCAGCAGAAAACTTTTTCCTAAATGTGCAACAGAGGATACTGCTGCCTATGACTGGCTGGAGGGAGGAAAGAGGAAGAGCAAAGTGCTCCTCATACTGTCTTTTGTTAAAACACTTCTGAAGAATTTTAACTACAAAGGTTGCAAGCAAGCCAATGCTAATTCTGCAAGGTTATACAGTACCTGACTGATGAGTAGAGATGGTTTCATTTGAGCCAGCTCACACTTCCAGTTGCCCAACCCTGCCTGCTGTGGAACCAGCCCAGCAATTCTTCAATCAACTCAAAAATCAACCCAAATCACTGGTAATTCACCAAACTAAGCTGTTTCTCCCTCATCAGTCAAAGCCTTAAGAGAATGTTTGTCATTCTGCACCATCTTCCACTATCCAGTAGGTTCTGAGCATTGCAGCAAGCAATATGTTTACATGATCAGCAAGGGAACAGAGCCCTGGATTAGAACTGTTAGACTTCAGCATCCAGTTCAGTGTCCAGGTTAGCCATCAACTTTTACTAGGTAAATCAGAGCCCATAACATTTTTACAGTATGGAAAAGATGACTGAGAACACTCCCCAGCAGAACAAAAATAGCTCAAAACCTAGGAATCTCTTACATTCAACCACAGAGTTGCAAAAGACCTTGACTCATTAAATCCAGACGTTTTTTAAACCGTGCAATTTGCAGAGAGGAGAAAATGAAACATATCACTCAAAATCTAGAATCTTTTATATTTTTATGTCTGAAAAACAGTTGCAAAAAAATACCAAACATGTGTAACCTCTGTTTCTACTCTGACATAAAAACCTTGTGGCAAATAAGATGATATGGGCTATTCTGTGTGTTCTGAATACCTGCTTCATAACAATACAATATTTAGTACGACTCTCTAATTAGCCAGTACTTTTGTTACAGCAACAGTTTACAGTAGTTTTAACAACAACCAAATTCATATACATTCAAAGTTTAGCAATGTCACTTAGTCAAAACTGTTAACTAAGTTTTTAGCCAAGTTTTAATCAGTGATATATTTAAGAATGTATCCAATGATATCCACAAAGGTTTAATTAAAGCTAATTCACTCCTCTGCTACATTAATGTTTTTGGAATTTTTCCACTTTTCCCGAAGGATTTCTAGAAGTTCACAAACCCAAGATTTTTCAAGTCCATTAGTTTTCTAATTTACACTGAGTATATACAAATACAGTAAATTATGAAGTCAAAGCAACATCTTTAAACCATGGGAAGTTTTGATAGCTAGTAACTCAGTCTTGACTTATGCTTTACTAGTGTTAGATTTCTAGAAGCATAATTTGGGTTGGGTTTTCATTTTTTTTTTTTTTTTATGTCACATAAGATGCAACAAAACACAGTGTTTATTTTCCTAAAACTAACAAATACTAACAAAAAAATCAATGGCTATGATGGAACATATGCCTAGGATCAGGAACAGATTCAGAGAATAACAGAAATCATCACACAGAGTCAAATCATGCAAACAAGTATATGATATAGTCCCTGTAATGTGAGAACTCAAAAAACAAAGTTTGCAATTACTGCTGCAAAGAAACTAACCTCAAGCAGCAGTTGGAAGTGGAAGAACTACTGCCACCCTAAAGGGTCAGTAGTAGGGGTATCTCTTCATGGGTCCATTTTAATCGACTTCCCATTCTTACATTTTCCTGTAAGCACCCATTACTAATTATTACTCCTGAGTAAAGAACTCCTTGGTCTGATGACGGATAACTGAATTTATGAATGTAAATGTGTGCCTGAGAGTCCTCCATTTATACAACCAACAATCCTTCTAACTGAATACAGCAAAGCTCCTCAATAGAGCTTGTGTACAGTACCTCTTCCAGCCCTGTTACAATTATTTCTTGCCATCAGACAATTCCCTGAACAATACAGATAAATCTTCAGACTCAAGAATTAGAATTACAGTAACAGATTGCTAAATAGCCTAATTCTGATAAAAATTTTGCTGTAATGTGATTTTGCTGGTTAGTTTTAAAGCTAAAACAGTCTTCCCTTACTGACTTCAGAAGCTCCAACACCAATTGCCTTCTGTCTTGTGGAAAAGAGACAATTTCCTCTTCCAATGGTGTCCTTTATCCCTGCTGCACAACAAACTGCAACACCTACCTTTGCAATCTGATCAAACTTTCCAAAAAGTTCATTCAGCATTACTACGAGTTCCTTAGGAGAGCAGTCACTGGCAAGGCGAGTAAATCCTACAATGTCTGCATAAAGAATGCTAGACAGGAACAAAAGGGAAAACCAACATAATAGAAATATGAATATATGTCTATTCTGCAGTCAGTGTAAATATTACAATGCATTTAATAGAAAGTGTCTCTGTCCTTGGAAAACAACTCTAGAATAAAGGATTTAAGTATCTCAACTGCTTAGAAGACAGCACATCAGTTCATGACGTTACCTTCCCACAACAGAAAAAAAACATATTCAGCCCAAAAGTCTACTTCCAAATTTTAATTCGACTGGACCATATGCATTGTTAAGAATCAGCAGCTTAATACAATTACTTCTAGACTTTGTACTTACCTGACATTTTGGTGCCTTTTCACGTATAGACTATGGAAGTTATTGTCATGCATTTGCCTATTATCGTTAGTTTCCTTTAGCCGCTCTATGATTGCTAGCTTCATTTCCATAGAGATATGAGCCGGCAGTATGGATAAAAGCAAATTTTCCTAAAAGGAGAAGAGGAAAAAAAAAAAACATAAAAATCAATGATGCAAAATTCTCAATACAGTAAATTTCAAACTGCAGGATTTCAGTGACTGCAAGAAGGAATAGGAAAAAAGAGATGCCTTTATTCTAATAGCCTCTGAGTAACATATGTCAGGGTTCCCAGAAAAGACTTTCACATTTCTATTCTCAAAAATCACAGATTTTACAGTTAAGTAAGGTTGTTGCCTTTTTATTTTTTCTTTTGTTCCTTTTAACCTAGATATGACATATCTCTGTAACTACAACACACACAAACATTCAGTATTCAGTACTACAGTTTCAGGATAAATGAATACTTATTTTGCCCACCAATCTCAGTGTTATGTTAGCATTGTCAGATAAAGCTTCTGGTAAAAGCTTATAGTTTGTAACAAAAACTATGCGGTATTAAAAACCCTGGTGAATTCTCAAATGCTGGAAAAACAGCAACAGACACCAAAGTTTCAACAACATGATATAGCTTAAAGAAGCTGATGCCCCTGAAAGAAAGTCTTTTGAACTAAGTGACAATACAAAGTCTTCAAAACCCTCTTACATTGTTTGACTGTCCAGTGCACTGTTTTACACTGTCTTTGGTTTAAAAGTATTTTCTTCAAAAGACAACCCTGCTAAGCTGCTGGACAGAAGAGAAAGACAAAAAGAGAGTACTTTTAACCCAGGAAGAGCTCTGACTCAAAGACAGTCACCAGAGAAGAGGGTATGTTACATGGAGCAGCTACAAGCAGGAACCTTTTCAGAGGACATGGCCAGTGAAGTCAACACATTGTGTAGCTGAGTAAAATGCTGTCTTCTTGGACCAAATCTTTTCCTTTTTCTGTCCCCTTTTCCTGAATACCCAATGCAGCAGCATTCAGAGGGCAGTAAGCTGCCAGTGTTACTTAACCAGTGCCTGCCACCAAAACTAAATGCCTTAGGATCACAGTGGGAGGCCCTTGAGCATCAATTACTGCCCTACACTACATACACACAACAATTTAGTTTGATACTGCCCCAAGAAACAGAAACACCTCCTTCTCTTCCTCTAGCATTTTAATACTAGGAGAGTCACTGTGGGGAGCAATTTAAACTGATAACACAGACCAATGACTGCAACAGGGCCATTTGAGGCTGACACATTTTCAAGGAAGTGATGTTGAACACTGAACTGCATTTCTCACATCATCTTCACAGAGAAAAATTGAGTGGCAATAAGGAGATTCAGAATTGTCTGACAAATTACAACACAGATGAAAGCAAGCTATCCATAGACTTTAACCATATCTACACCTCAAACAAGCAACCATAAAAACAATGCAAGTTACCACATCACCCAAAGAATGAGAGCACAGTGCCTGTATAAGCTGAACAGATGCTTCCCTGGCTGCTATGTGGGGAAATTCTGCCAGGACTTTCACACAGATTTGTCCTCTCATCTCACAAGATTAGCATCAAAGGACAGATCACATTAGCACTGTGGTGTTTTCTTCTTTTCAATTTCATCCTGTCAGTCACTTTTCAGCCCCTTCCTTTTATCTAATAACTTCTGGGCAGAGAACTCAGTACACATCAGCCTTCTAGGGCTGCTGTTCTTAACCCTATTTATACCAGGATAAAAGAGGAAAGGCACCCTAGTTTCAGCTTTGATTCTTCTTTACAATCCTTCCTTGGTAAGAAATTTATGTTCCTTGCTTATTCTTTAAATACCACTGGAGTTTATGGAAATAAACAACTTCATACTCAAATGCAGTAATATATTACACAGCTTCTTTTTCTGCCTTAGGCTCCAATTTTCTTCTAGTAAAAGAAAAATAGTTTGTGAGACAAAAAAATACAAGAACAAATAAAACAAAAAAAATGTGACCAAGGGAACCATGAAACTAACTGTTGAAATTACAAGTATTTTTCAGGGCATTAAGGGCATGTTCATTTAAGTTATCTTGGGCCAGTCCCAGTAACATTTTGCACTCGGAAAAAAGTACCTAAAATAACTGGAAATTGCATTCCTGTTACAGATACAGTGATTTTCATATAGACAAGCCACAGAGAACAGCTTCCTCCCTTTAACTTCCTTCTTTTGTTGCAAATGGCACAACTTTTGTTTTTGACACTAGGTGGGTATCTCAAAGATTGGACCAACCCTTTCAACATGCATTAGTCACCCGCTTTATAAAATTATACAACTTTAGGAATTAAAACAAACAATTCATAACATGAATTAGTTCACTCACTTGTTGCCTCTTTTCAATCTTCAATTTCATTCGGACCTGAATGCACTTTAAGGTGTATCTATACAAATCCCATGAAGCAACCTGCATTTGGCGTTTGTGAAATGCACCCATCAAGTTACCACAAAGGAAAATGATGGTATTGGCAAATAGCTGCACAAGAAGGAAAATACTTATCTACTCCAGAACAGTCATTGATATTTCACGAACATATATGCTAGTCCCTGAAAAACTATCTACCCCAAGCCACATGCAATTTACCCCATCACACCCAAAATCAAAGCATTGCAATTAGCCAAGATGCACCAGGACATATCAGCTAATTTGCACAGTCACAGACATTCTTGTCCAAACATACAGCAGTATAATGAAACAGAATATTCTGTTATATCAGTTAGTATTTATTTGCAGGCACGAGTGTTTGATACAGGCAGAAACCTGCGAACACACTCATGCATTAGTATGCTGCGTGAAGCCTGCATCAAAAGAGCTGGGGTGCTCCTTTCTACACACTATATTAATAAGTGTTGGTGAAACTTGTTAAAAAAAACACAGCATGGCACTTCCAGGTTCTACTGACCCCCCAGGGCACCAAAAGCCCTTTTGATCCACCTGGTAGGCAGTGCCAGGTGAAATTAGACCCACCTGAAACAGCACAGGCTGGTAAAAATGGTTGTGACAAAGTCTGACACATTTTGAGTAACCTAATAAAGAATAATAATTATTCTTCTTCCACTTAGGTCAGAAAATCAAAATTCACTGGAGATTAAAATAACTGCAATTTTATGAAAAGCTTGAAAACCATATTGGGCCCAACCTCCAAATGCATGAATGTGAAAGATCCATGTGGAAGCTTGGAATTTTTTTAAACAGGATAGTTATGCTAATTTCAAACAGTGATAAGACTAGAGTTTTATATTACTTAACAAGGAGTATTTCCTTACCTGAAATAGAATGGATTCCTTATTTTCTTGAGAAGTCATGCTTACCATAATGCTTAGAACAATAATATGGGAGAGCACAGAAAGAACACTAATTATGACAGCACCTCGCATCCCAAAGGGTAGCATGGTATAAACTGTGAAGATTATGAATAGAAAGAATGGCACCTTTGGGAAGAAAGACAGAAAGGAAAAAAAAAAAAAAATCACACATACATGATATGAGGCACCTGCCAAAAATCACTACGGAACAAGGAGGAAAGTAGCAGGATTCTTGCTCATTAAGTTAAACAATTAATGAACAAGTAAATGTTGACATTTCCAAAAGCACAATTAAAACCATAAGCACAGTGGTAGTCCTAAAAGCCTAGAGGGAATTGCTATAGAGGGAAAATTGCTTGGAGGGAAAAGATATAGATTTGTAGGTAAGACAGTTTAACATGACATATCATCTTTAAGTTTTTCAGTTGTCCTTGCCCTTCCATCCTTAATTTATCCATTACAGCTGAAGATGCATTTTGTACATCCCATACCAGGAACAGTGTGTTGCAAGGATAGCAGTATTGAGTAGAATCAGATTTCTTACCTTCTCCAAGTTATTATTCTAATGATAATACCACCCAATTACATGTATGTATTTACTCTGTATTTGATAAAAAAACAAAAAATCCAACCAACACTTCCTGTTGCTGACACAATAATCATTATTGCCACTAACTACATATTTAGCTGCACAGATTTTACAAAATGCACAACAGTCCACTAAACTGCTAGGGAACAGACGGAAGGTCTATAAAACTTAAATCCATACTTAGAGCTTTGCTATAGTGTTTAGCTCATATATATGAAAATTAACAACCCTAATCAGAGAATATTGCAGTGTTCCTGGCTCAGTTCCATCTCATCACTGCAACTCAACTTGTGTCATTCCAGACTTGAGCTTCTTTTAAGGAAGTTTCAAGGCCCAGTCTGCATTTAAAACTTTTGCCAGAATTGATAGATTTGTTGGGACAACAATAAACAGAGAAACAAGAAAAAAAGAGTTTTTATTCAACCAAAGTTATCTTTTCATATTCATTCCAACCCAAATCATTCCATGATTCTGTGATCTTTACTATTTTAGCTGGACTGAAAAAAAACTTTTCTGCCATATATACAAGCCACATCACACAATGTTCTGAACACTGTGTTAACAGTTTTACAAGCATGGACAAGCAAAGGTCATACCTGCTTTTAAGTAATAGCTTTAATTAGTGATAAATTCATAACTTAAGATAAAAGTCTAAATGCACCTGCTTGATCGAGGCAGGTGACCCTGCCCTTCTACTGTGCTCTCATGAGACCTCACTTGGAGTATTGTGTGCAGTTCTGGTGTCCTCAACATAAAAAGGACATGGAGCTGTTGGAACAAGTCCAGAGGAGGGCCACAAGGATGATCAGGGGACTGGAGAATCTCCCATATGAAGACAGGCTGAGAGAGTTGGGACTGTTCAGCCTGGGGAAGAGAAGGCTGTGTGGAGACCTCATAGCAGCCTTCCAGTATCTGAAGGGGGCCTATAGGGATGCTGGGAACGGGCTCTTCATAAGGACTGTAGTGACAGGACAAGGGGTAAAGGGTTCAAACTTAAACAGGGGAAGTTTAGATTGGATATAAGGAAGAAATTCTTTTCTGTTAGGGTGGTGAGGCACTGGAATGGGTTGCCCAGGGCAGGCAGGTTGTGAGTGCTCCATCCCTGACAGTGTTCAAGGCCAGGTTGGATGAAGCATTGGGTGACATGGTTTAGTGTGAGGTGTCCCTGCTTATGGCAGGGGGTTTGGAACTAGATGATCTTAAGGTCCTTTCCAACCCTAACTATTCTATGATTCTATGATCTCCTTATATTTTAGGCTTTAAATCAATATTAATGAATTATTACATGACAACAGAAGACATTGGCTTACAGCACTGAAAGCTGCAGAACCAAATCTTGCTTCATCACATGTCTGAACACTGAATTTTGGTTTTTTTCCTAAACTAATAGGTTCTTCCTTAAGTTAGAAAATACTGAACAGCAACTGTAAATACACAGTGTTGGCTCTAGGCCATAATACATATCAGATTTTGGTTGTTTAACTGATAAGTTAAATCTTTCGTTATTTGAAATAAAGAGGGGAAGAGTCAGTAAAGCAAGATAAAAAAGTAATTTTTAGTTCAATTAAAAACTCTTCTGTTTACATTATGGGACCTTAGGAGGAGTTTCCTACAGATTATGGTATTTTTGGCATCATGATATCGCCCGTCTTCTGATCAGAGATACTGAGCAATGGACTTCAGCCACACCCAGCTATACCAGGATGTGTCACTAATTCTCATTGTTCACTTCACCTCTCCCACTGATTTGAAAACAGGCTCCCTAGGGCACACCCAGCTCTAGACTCCTCTATGTATTTCTTGAACATCACTTCAACCCTATAAATTAACAAAGCAAGTATTATTAATGAAAAATTCTCTCAAGGATGAATTGAGGGTAATTAAGATTCAGCAAAAGACAAATAAAAATACAATTTAATTATAACTTAATGATGCAATTCCTACACAAATTTATGCAGTGATCCAATTTTCTCAGCTGAACTGCATTTCATTATCATAAGGAAAACAAACTAAAATTAACTAATAAAACCAATTTAGAACATGAATCTCAATCTCACAAGAATTATTATGCAATTATAATATTTAGAAAAAATAAAGCCCACAAAACACACTCACATATATACTGGCTAGAAGTTTCAGGTAAGTACCTGAATAAACAAGATATACACACCTGTTCCCACAGTTGGTAATCATTTTCTCTTTCAAAAAGTGATACATATCCTACGATTAAGAAGCAAACCCAAATCGTAACTCCAAATAGCATCAGCCACCTCCGAAACAGGGATTCAATGCATAAAAGTAAGTACATGACTGCAAATATGACAAGAGCAACACATACTGCAATAATGAAGGCAAGATGATTATGTGCCTCCTGCAAAAGGAAAACAAAGTGTTACAGTTGGTCTAAATGTCCCCTTCAGGAAAAAAAAACGAAACAAACAAAAAAAACCCCAGCTTAGATAGCTTTCAAATATGCTAACCTGAGTTCTTAAAGTAGTCTAACTGTGGCAGCATTAGCACTTCCTCATATTCACACACACACAGATAATAAATACTATTATAGATACCCAGTCTACCCCAGTCCCACCATTATTATTTCCAAAATTAGAGGGTTTGTCTTTTAAGCTAAGGTCTAACTACACTGTACTTTACAATGCAGGTGTACCCAAATTAACACATTTGAGGAGTTCAAGCTTTACTAAAAAGTTGTTCAACAGCTCTTTCCCAAAGTTTTCTGGAGATGACTTCTTACATATAAATAGTATTGCTACTTCTTTCCTTTTTTAAGATAATAAAAGCTAAAAGGTGCAATCAATAAGATTAGATTTGTTGCTAAAGAGAGACATAAAAGCACATACTGAAGTACATTATTTGGAGAGCAGTTTTAGAAGTGGAAGGATTAGAACAGCTTCCTTATTACCTTTTACATTAGCTTTAAATCAACTCCCCTTTTCAACAGCTGACAACTGAACTGGCTTGGATGCTAAATTTCTTTACAGAAAGTTTATACTATGCAACAACAAATTCTTCAAGCTGCATCTTTTCTATGCCTACAGGATCCCTATTCTTTACTAACTATTGATTCTATGGGTCACCCGTTGTAATGGGAGATTCCTATTGTGTTTGAATTAATATCTGCAAATGCTTAAATAAAAAAAATTCATCTCAAGAATTCATAACCAATGAGTCACTGTATTATTTCACAGTTCTTAGCTGACTCTAAAAAACAAAATGAGAAATGAAGTACATTTTAACTTATGCTCTTGTTCCTTCCTTGGTCCCTTTATTACTAACCTATTATCATAGCTAACATTTAGCATAATTATGATTTTTTCATAGCATACAGGAAGACAAGAACAACACTTACAGTAACTGCATGTGCCTATAAACACAGTCTCCTCTCTTCCCTGTCCCTTCAAAACATACACAACATTATATACATAATTACTTGATTTCTTTCAACACTGCAAATCTGATACCATGCAGCTCAAAAAATTATTTAGCTAAGTGTTTCGTGTGTTGTTACGGTGACTTACCATCTTTGTAAATATCAAAAGCAAAGAAAAAGGTATACTCACCTCAGTGGTAAAAAAGACTACAATTAGAGTAGTCCAGAAGATGATTGCTATGAAGAGCAGCAGTAGAAGGAGTGGGTGCTGCTGGCTCGTATAGCGGTACTTCTCATAGAGTGGGTCCGACATCCTACAGTCATCCATTTCATTGAAGAAGTATTTACCTTTAGCTGGCATTCTTTCCCAGGTTAGCTGCTATTGCTCTCAGTTCCCAGTGCACAGAGTAAGACACAGCTGAAGCCAGTGCTTCAAAGAAAAGGTTTGCCTTTTTGCTGCTGCCTCTGCAGTTTTCAAGCACACTGAGTAACTTGCGTTCTCTGGTTTTACTTCTCATGAGCATCAACTTCAGATTCCCAATGCAACAAGAAGCAGTAGAGTTAGCCTTCCCACAACCACAGGCAAATCATCACCAACCTGTATTTATGAAGGAAAGAGGTTTTGGTGTGTGTGGGTTTTTTTTTTAATTATTATTTTGCAAGTCTATAACTCCTTTCCATAAGCTTGAATCTCACTTCCCAGGATGAACTCTGCTGAGACACAGCATTATCAACTGAATGTATTCAATTACATGTATAGAGTGTTGCCCAAGGCAAAAAAAAAAAAAAAA